>JAXQQM020076132.1:0-129359 GCA_034641835.2 Pinus albicaulis | reverse complement strand
ATTATGTTCCAAGTAATCCCAATCCAGAAATTAACAAAAATTTCATATAGTCAAACTTTAGATAAAAATTTCAAAGCTCACTTTGACTATGAAATAAAAATTCTGAGAATTTTCTAAAGATAAAAATTTAGAAATTTTTTGGATTTTTTTAAATTTTTATTCCCTTTTTATTTTTTTATCTCTAAAACTAAAAAATTAAAAATCTAAAATAAAACAAAATTATCTAAAGCAAATACATATACATCTAAAGCTAAAGTTTAAAAATAAAAAAAAAAAAAATTAATTTTTTTTATTTTTATATCTTCAAAAAATGAAACCAAAACAAAACGCATAGACATAAGTTTTTTGGTTTATGTATGCATTTGTTTGCAGGTTGAGAGGGATGGATGTCGACGGCAAGGAAGGTCGAGGGCATAATGGACGACGACAGGAGCAAAGAATTTAGGCAGTGTGAAAATGGACGTCAAAGGCTATAGATAGGAGCAAGCAACACGCAATTTTGAAGGGTCAGGCAGCAAGGTAGCCGCAGGAGGGAGAGTGATGGAGCGTGGAATGGCAACGGACTTCCTAGCGGAATGGACGCAAATTTGAAGGAGATATGAGGGGCAAAGGGAGGAAGAAGCGTACGGACGGAGGGATTAATAGCAGCGTATGGGTTGATTGAGGCAGCGTATGCAGAGAATGAGGGATGACAGCACGCAGAAGCAGTGGCAGCGTAGAATGCAAAATTAGCATGGAGGATTTGCAGGCAGAATTAGCGTGGAGGATTTGAGCAAGAAGATGACTGCAGAATGCAAAGATTATCTCAAGAGAAACCCACTACACTTGAAATTCCTCCAACAATTAAAATTTTTCCAACATAACTCAGATTTTTAGAATATTGATTTAGATGCACCTGAGATTTTCTCTTTTGTAACAAAATAACACTCAGATCTGCCAGAAGAAATGATCCTAAAGCCAGATCTTACTCTCTGGGGGTTAGATCTGGCTCAGATCTAAATTTTTTTTTTCTGAGAATCCCCCTGCAAACCTGCAAAAACCAGAATAGATCTAAAACTATGCACAAAAAATAAATAAACCCTTACACCCTAGAGAATATTTAAAAATTTACAATGCTAATTTACAAATTAGAGACCCTCTTGGCTAGATTTGAGATAGTTCAGCACAATTTAGAAAATGAAAATTTAAGAGATAGACACAAGCTCAATAAAGAACCCTGCAAAAAACAGAATTTAAGATAAGCCCAGGGAATTAGATCTAGAGGGCTCTTTAGATCTTATCTCTTGGGAGTCAGCTAGTCCAAACTAGGACTTCCCCAAACGCCCAGTTTTAAAATCGGAAGGTTTCTGCAAACTTAAAGTTAAACTGTCAAATTAATAGAGAAATAGTGATAAAACATAAAATTTTCAAGAGCTAGAGATAACAGTTAGTTCGATCCAATTAATATTTGAGAGTGCAAGCTTCTGTGATCCATAACATATTAGATATAAATCTTCCGGATAATCACATGAGAGTTTTAGGAACGACGCGTTTCGAACTACCAACTGTAGTTCATCATCAGGATAATGAAGATTGGCTGATCTGACAAACCCAATTTATACCAGAAAGAGAGAAGCAACGGTCAAAACCCAATTTATACCGTTAAATTTGGGTTTTGACCGTTGCTTCTCTCTTTCTGGTATAAATTGGGTTTGTCAGATCAGCCAATCTTCATTATCCTGATGATGAACTACAGTTGGTAGTTCGAAACGCGTCGTTCCTAAAACTCTCATGTGATTATCCGGAAGATTTATATCTAACCAATTAATATTCTTACCCTAGATCCAGTAACTTGGGCAAAATACCTGTACCCAAAATTATTCTACAAGAGCCATTAATCAACAATCCATTAGAATAATCACCAGCAGAATATTAAGAACAAGTTTACCATAAAATGCTGAAGAGGAACACCATCATCAAAATAAAACCCCAAAGTCTTCGGTTGTATTATTCTAGAAAATATTACAGGAGAGCTTCAAGAGCGAGTGCATGATTCAAAGATCGGATGACTCAAAGACTAACAAATACCTCTAATTTATAAGATAAAATCTCCAACGGCTAGTTCGGTTGACCATGTCAAAGTAATCTCGATCGTCAAAAAGATTTGATCATCTTTTAATCTGGACTGTCGAAATTATAAATTTGAGGAAAATGGAATTTATCATTTAATTCTATTTTAATTAACTCAAAAATAATATTTTTGAGTTAATTACCTCAAAATTTTGACTTTGACTTAACCACCAAGGCCCAAGGGTCTAAAAATTCTTGAAATTCTCAATATTCCCTTGGCTTGGGACCTTTAAAAATTCATTTTTTAAGGACCAACGAATTTTGCCTTTGAAGAAATTTAACTCACCTAGGACTTAAAATTAATTAAATTTCTGGCTTAGGATTTTTAATTAATTTGGCCAGAAAATTTAATTAATTGATTGAGAGAGGATTTAATTATTTTTTCCAACCCTCTTTACATAAGATAAATACATTTAGACACATGGAGGGGGAATACCCATTCGTATAGACCCTAAAAAAGCTACCCAATTCTGCGACTCAAAACATGATCTAGTAGACCAAGTAGCTTGTAATAAAATAATCTAGCCAATTAGCTAGGATTATTCTCAAACTACTTTTACAAAGACTCGATAGAAAACACTAGGACTCACTTAGCATCTTGATGACAAAATCCACCCTAGCTTTAGGGTGAGGCTGAAGGGGAAAACTCTGCCGATCACTTGTGTCGAAAAACACAAGCAATTAGTGAGACAAAAAACCTCTTGGGATAGAAATTGTCACCAAAATACTAGGCTTACCTAGGTTGTTACATACATGGTGGTCTTACTTAGATCATTTACATCATAAACATGCGGAATGGGTTTACATCATTCATAAAACTGTCGACTGATGATGGAATCTGAATGGTGCGAACACGTCGAATATGATGAATCCCATTTGAAAAAATGGGGGTATACTGCTATGGGGTCGTTGACAAAGTGTGTTCAACACCGCGCAACTATATCTTCTCCTCGTTCTGCTGTGTCTTGCTCTGCTCTCCCTTTGTGGCATTCTTCTTCCTTTGCCTGAGGCCTTCTTCCCTGCAAGATCTCTGTGGCTCTCCCTTCCTCCTGTCCGCGTCCCCTATGCTCTGCGTCCTTTCGATGCCTCAATCCGCTACCATTCTCCCTCACAGCCCTAGCTGTGTTCCTTCCTTTTGCTACCTCAATCTGCTTCTATTCTCCCTCGCAGCCCTAGCTGTGTTCCTTCCTTTCCGCTTCCACAACTCGTAGCTCCCTCATTCTCGTCCCTCGCTGCTATCTCCTGCGACTTTTCTTGCCCTCGTTGGCCTGCTCCTTGTCGGCTGCTGCTTTATGGTTCCTTTGGCTGCCTTTGACCTGTGTCTAAACCTAAATCAACCTAGCTCACTATATAACATAACTTTTTAAAATTTTTGTAAAGTTCGATTTTTTTTGTTTGCAATATAACATAACTTTTTTTTATTTTTGTAAAGTTCAGTTTTTTGTTTTTTGTTTTGGGGAGATTGCCTTAGTTAAAAAAGTCGTTATTAACTCTCAAACTTTGTAAATTTTTTTAAAAAGGCTCAAAAGATTTTTATTTTTATTTTTTATTAACCTTGTAATGAATTTTCATATATATATATATATATATATATATATATATTTTTTTTTTTTTTTTTGTTTAGTTGGATTGGGTTTGGTCCTAATTCAAATTTTTTTATTAATTTTCAACTTTGGTAAAATTTGTTCATTAACTTGTAAATTTTTTAAATTTCTTTGAGGGCGGATATTTGTTATCTTAGGGTTTTTTGGGTTCATCATTAACGTATCAAGGTCATAAGCCATCAACGAATTTTTTTTAGGAAGAATCCAAATGTTTCTATAGTTAAAGGAAATTTAAATATTTTAACATCTCTAAAGTTTGACTATAGGGAAATTTTAAATTTTCAGGATTGGAATACTTAAGAAAACCATTTAAATTTGAAATTGCTTAGCATTTAAATTTCATTGTTCTTTCATGGTAATCGCTCTTGAAATTTAGGGTGCTTAAGTTGCGCATGGGGTTTTGAATAATTTCCTGCTTGACATCTTTTGAGATTGATCGTTGTTTAATGAGCTCTAAATTGCTTGAATTAACATTTATTGCATGATAAACTTTGAGAACTTTTAAAGCAATTGTCAGAAGTTACATGTCTTTTGTTTCCTAGATTGAATATTTTTAATGCATTATCTCGAAGGTGATATTGAAGAATTGTAAAAATATTTTGTTCTCTTTGAGCTATAATTGCATTGGAATAATAAGCTTATGATTTAATTGGACATCATATTGTGATATTTTAAGTACATTGTTGAGAAGTTTACTTTTCAATCTACCGAAGTGAATATTTATTTGGGCGACTAAGGACTTTGGCATATATCTCTTAAATAATCATCGAATCTAGCTTCATCTCACTCCATCTTCTAATTATCTTGTGCATTTTCATTTTAAGTTAGACCTACATAATTAAAATTTACTTCCAAGCATAAGCTTGGTCGATAGAGAGATAGGTACCTATCCATCTTTGCTTGAGAAGCCTGGTTTTAGTAGTACTTAAAACGGTGACCTTGCAGTCGTCAGAGCCATAACTCTCTGCAGTGTCGGAGGCACCGGGTACGTTAGATTTTCAGGAGAGGTATCGTTAATCACACCTTAGTGCACTTCACCTTAACTTCTCTCTGCCATTTACTACGAAATCAGGCTCAATATAGAAATGATCGAAGGGTCTAAACTTAGAATAGGCATTTAATTAAAAGTGACCAAGATTCCTACATTTCACATTAGTTTTAGGATCTGCATTGCATATAGGATAGTTATTCATCCAAGCAACAATTTCTCATCAAGTACTTGTTCCTAATTTCCTTAGCAAACTAGTTTACTCCATAAGGCACTGGTATGAATCGTCTAAGTCTAATCGAATCCTTTAATCTTGCTAGATCTAATTCAAGTATTTGGTCGCTTAATTGTGTCTCTCGAACTAGTTGGTTCCCAACAAGTTCTCCTTCATTTCATTTCCATAGGGTCTACCCCCCTTAGTCTATTATAGGGAGACAACTTAAATAGAGAGATTGGGGATTAGGGTGACAACCCTGATCTGAGCCGTTGTCGTGTGCCTAAACATTCTGTGTGACAACATACCCCACAGTGATTTCAAATTTCCACACTCGGAATTTCAGACTTCTCTCTGCAATTAAGTTCAGACTTCATTACAAGGCTCGGTGAAATTGCAGTGGTCCAGAGGCTCGGTGGTATGATGACAGGCTCTATGATATAATGATCTCTAGTCTCGGTGAAATTGCAGTGATACATTGACTCGGTGGTGTGATGTTGTGACATGATGCTATTCTCTATTCTCGGTGCTATGCTGTGACATGATGCTATTCTCTATTCTCGGTGCTATGCTGTGCCTGTAACATGATGCTGTGAAATTATGTCTGTATTCTCAACGTTATGATACTACTCTGGGTGCTAGGATACTATTCTCGGTGCTATGATGATGCTGTCTCTATTCAGTGCCATAATGAAGGTTCAGTCATGATGCTTCGGTGCTATCTCAGTTTAGTGAGCTACTACAATGGTGATTACAGTGAAGATGGATCTCAGGGCTATTTGAGGAAGAAGAAGGATGAAGTTTTAGTGCTAGCAAGGGAGATCTCGGTGCTAACACAATGAAGGGATGACTTGATGGAAAAAGCCTATAGTCTAAGTGTCTTGGTTGTCTCATCTTAAATCTAATGAAGGACGAATTTAGACTGGGTTTTCCCCAAAGAGTGGGGTTTTTCTCTGGTAGCGTGCCTACATCATGTGTCCTCTTCTATTTATTTGGCGTTAGTCTTGATGATAAGAAAAGATAAAACACAAGAACACATAATATAACTAGAAACATCACAAGATAATGTCATGATAAGAGAAATTAATTAATTGCCATTTCTCTAACAAAAGAACCTCATGGATTACAACCATACGAGCAGATCTCCAACTACTCAAGGCAATGATCCTGGAAAACCTAGAACCTGAACTCATGAAGACAAAAGGTGGTCCAAGTGAAAGAGCACTTAGTCTTTCAAAGGAGTCCAAAGAAAGGTCTCCCAACTCATAGACTTGAAAAACTAATCAATAGTTTTGATCCGCAAATGGTCTTGAGCTAATGGTTTCAACTAATGTTTTTTTGGCATGGTTTTGTGCATGGGTTTGAAGGCATCTATTGTATTCAACCATGGTTTTGAAGGCAAAAATGGTTTTTCCCATGGTTTCTGTTGTAGCTCCTAGAGACAGCCTTGAGTTGTATAAAGACCAGTTCCTAGGACATCTTAAATGCAAGGAGCATACGACTCAACTGACTGCAGTTGGAAATGTTTGCTCTCATGCAACTATCACTCAGATGAATGGTTTTAATATGGGTGGAACCAAGACCCCAAAGTTAAACACAACAACTAGGAAAACTGCAGAAACTGAGTACAAACTGCAATAAGTAAATGCATCAGACAACTTTAAAACAGGATGCTGTAAAGGGGGCCGACTTCTAAAATGAATACACAGTTATCAAGTTTTATATGAGCGATGACTATGGAAGAAGATGGAGTAATATATCAACTATAACCGGGTTTATTCAAGGATAAGAATCCATATATACTGGGCTTATTCAGAGATAAGAATCCATATATCTGGGCTCATTCAAAGATAAGAATCCATTGTGGTTAGTATCGGAAGAACGACGGAAGAGATAGAGAATGAACAAAGTATCTTGCCTGAGCCATATTTAAAGCGCTATAGATGAGTAAATATGAGTATCTGCTATGATAAATTCACATTTAAACATGGGAGCACTCGCATTCCAGAGCATGTAGATACAAGAAATATGGAGAAATACAAAATGAACACTTATATTAAAAGACACAGAGAGAGAGAGTTACAAACTGTGAATCATCCCGAGAGGAATCCCCAATTCCAGCAAAACTTCTTATTACTGAGTCCCTACGGGATCTTCAAACATCCACTATCAAAGTTCATACAAAATACATACAGAATACTCAAGCTAGTGAGTCCTTTGGAAAATATGGAACCTTTTGTTAGTGTTTTCTTCCTGTTTTTATAACCTCTAATTCCTATGCGCGAGAAGATATTTTGGGAAAATATCTTCCCCGCGTGCTTGTATGCTGTTTTAGGTCTAAATCAAAAACATAAATGATGATGAGGTAGAACTGCCTCTTGTCATCTTACAACGCAGGCCTAAAGCCATTTCTAACTGAAATGTAAACAATTTACTAAACTGAGAGTGAAAAATGCAGGAGTGAACTAAAGATTTCACCCGAAATGACAAAGTGAAAAGAACATAAGGTAAAAGGCCACGCGGGCCTAGTCACGAATGATCATTGCTGTTTGATGAGGCAGAGCCCCTGTTGCTGTTGGTGAAGGCAATACCGTTAGTCGTGGGAAGGACTAGCCTTCTACATTGGAGAATGCGGTATTGCTAGTAGTGGAAGAGCTGGCCTTCTGTGCTGGAGGTTCCTGTAGAATGGCCAATGGTCATGATCCATCGACTGAGACGTGAAACTGACCCTTTGCATCTTTTTTCTTTGCTTCCTGGACGTGGAGGATGGTCATCCTCGCCCTCGAGCCACTGTGATTGGCTATGAGACGACTTGTGTACTTAAAAGGCCATGAAAACCTACACAAACAACAAACCAATTAAATAAATCCTGCGATGAGGGGTAGATTGCTTCAGAGGGCCTAGCGAGGGGTTATGGAGCGATGCGGAGGAAGTGCAAATGCAGCGATGGAAGGTAAAACCATGGTGGAGGCGAAAACCAGGGTTTAAATCAAAATATGGCACGGAAATATGATGGGTGGTTTCGCGGAAAACCGTGAGTGGTTTTCGTGTGGGGGCTGAGTGGTAAGTGGTATCGGGCTGGAGGCACGCGATACGTGTTAGGGAGCGACGCGTGTCCTCACAAAAACCACCCATTTCGCATCGGAGTTGCGTATTGGGGAGATGCTGTGGAATGGATGCGAAAATGAGCGAGAGCCGTCCGATCTGGGCAATCCAGATCAACGGCTGCAGATGAACATGATGGACGTACTTGCGCGGTCGGGTGGGACCGGCAATGACGTCAGCAATTTTGTCGCATAGCAGGATGATCAGTTGCGGGGTTATAAAAGCGAGAGTGATGTGGGCCGTTGGATGAGGGAGATCAACGGTCCAGATCGGAGCGGGGAGTGTAATGTTGGGTGAGTGATCAGGAAAGTAGCGATCGAGCGATGGAGTGAGGATCGTTGGATCATGATGGACATCAACGGTGGGGATCAACTACGGGGGCGCTTGGGGGTACGGATCAAATTCTTGGCCTGTGCCTCCGCAATAAATCTCAGCCGTTGATATGAGATCTTCCGTAGTCAAACAGGTCAACTACGGAGGCACTCAAGGTGTTAACTCGTGCACTGAGACTGCCTCCGGGTAGAGCAGAAGATTGGCGATGACCGTTGGATCAACGAGATCAGAGGTGGAGATAACGTTGGAGAAGAAATGAGTGGGGTAAAAGGTAGAGGTGCACTGGCCGTTGGATCAGGATGATCAACGGTCTAGAATGCATCGCGGAATCACACAAGGGCATGAATGGTGCGAGGGGAGGGGTGAATTGTGATGTGGCGATGGAGCGATGGCTGTCCGATCAGGAGGATCGACGGTCTAGATCATATCGCGGCTTCACATAAATGAATGGATGAGGCGGAGGACAGCGAAATAGCGAGATAGCACCGACCGTTGGATCGATTGCGATCAACGGCTCAGATTATATCGGCGGTGAAAAATAGTGTGAAAATGGAGTGCAGCGATGTGCGATGGATGGGCGCAGTGCGATGGAGTGATGACCGTTGGATCTACGCAAATCAACGGTTGGGATTACATCAGGGTTTCGCACATCGGCCGAAAAATATAAAAGGTGGATGGAAACGGGGAAGAGCAATGTGCGATGTGCGATGCATAGGTGAAGCGCGATGGCTGTAGGATCTGCGGAGATCAACGGTTAGGATCTCTTTGGCAAAGATGAACCTCGACGGTGAAACAAAAGAGAAAATGAGTGGATTTGGGAACCAGCGAAGTCCGATGGCCGAAGGAGGCTTAAGGACTTTTATCTGTCGGACATAGAGCAGGGTCATATGAGAAATGGGGGCTAAGGGCTTAAGCCGAAAGGCGCTTAAAGGCCCGATATGTTAAAATGAGCGCTTTCAAAGCAAAAAGGTGGATTTTTAGCCTTTTCAAGGGTTCCGATAGGTGAAAATGGGGCTTAGACAGTCCATGCGGTCCTTGTTGTATTTGCTTTGCAGTATAAGGCTACATATCATTAGACATCCCAGCTCGGTGAGGGATTTCATAACAACAGTTTCTTTGGCACCCAGTGTATTTACTCATGGTTTTTGTGAGGATCTTCATCTATAAGAAGCTCTCCTCATTTGCAAGATGGATTGGATTAGTGGAGACTAATGGGAAGAAATTTTTCTCATCTTTGCAAAGATATTGAGTAATCTCGTAACTTTGTTCAAGGGTATAGTAGAAAATAACTTTTATAATTCAGGTATATTGGAGGAAAGAGCTATTGAGTGGTGATAGAAAGCCACCATGCTCCGTTGAGAAGACAACTAAGGGATAGTCCTATTTTCCTAGTTCCTTGTGATCATTTAGGCCTAGACTTCTTTGCATTGAGTGTAAACATCCTTGGGTTATACCCTCTTGTAGTATACTATGTTTAAAGTTCACCTTGTAATACTTGGTTTGGATTCTCATAGGAATAACATTTATCTATCAGATTTGTGGCTAGTTTCTCTTTATTACTACTACATGAAGTGGGCTTGGTTAACCTAGAGGAAAACTCCCCTTGATAGGGGAACTCCCCTCGATTAGGAAAATTTCCTTGAATCTAAAGTGCATGGGAGAGTTGGTGAGGTGACAACAACCAACTTGCTGAGTTCCACAAGGCTAACACACCCATCTTTGGGACTTTGAGCAAAGGGGCTAGTTTGTGTGGTAATAGGTCCTTTAGCATGTCTTTTTAAGTTTCCTCCATCTTGAGCTTTTATTTTAGTTGCCCCTTATTGTCTTCCAGACAAATATCGTTTTTCTCTGCAAAAGACTCTTTTGAGCATTATTACCCATCCACATACATAGGTAACCCTAGGAGAACATTTTTCTTCTATGATGCAGCTCGCTAGCCAACAACCCCTACCATGATCCACAAATAACCAACCTCATATGCCTTTCACCCATTCTCCGGCCAATACATTCATTGGTCTAGCCTACTCATTCGATGAAGGTGGGTCAACAATTGTGAAGTACATTAACCATTTTTGCATTTAGTCACTTTCATTTAATGTTTAAGGCATTCTAGTATGGATCATAGATTGAAATTGGATTATTGACCGCTATTAGTTGCGCACTTGTTCCTTTACTTCACCTTGGTGGTTATCACTTTCTTGAGTTTAGTGTGACCTTCCTTAGGGTCTATATTTCACTATCTAGGAGGGGCATAAACAAGAGGCTTTGATAGTGGTAGCATTCCATGTTATTCATACTTAACACTTGTCATCATGCCTCTCATTCCATCATCCCATCTTTTGATTGATTGTTGTCAATGGCTCGTATTAGTTCCCTGTTGGCCTTGTCTTAGAGAAGGGGTTGGATGTTAGTTTTTGATGGATATGGTAGCATCAGACAGGTGTTCTAGTCTCTAAGGTGCCAAAGAGGCTAAGGGACATAAGGACTCCAAATCCCAGAAAAAGGTTTTGAGAGAAAATTCTTAGAAACCCATCAATTAAAATAATTGATCAATAATTAAAAAGTTCCTAAGTCTAACTTAAGAAAATTAATTAATTAATGGCTATAAATTGAGGAAATCAATTTTTCTCTAGAGGCTTCCAGAAAAGTCATTTGACGGAATCTAAGATGATTTGAGCCATCGATCATGATTAGATCTTGGCCGTTGATGCTCCAACGAGAGATTATAAGAGAAAATCAAAGGGGCTTGGATTGACAGGTTGTGAGCAAGGTAGATTGAATTCCCCAGTTCACAATTTTCAGTGAGGGGGCAGTTCAAGCCAAGGGAAGGAGAGTAGCAAGGGTTTGCACCAGGGAGAATTTTCAGAGAAATTCTCAGGTGGTTTTCCAGTTTCTAGAGTTAGGGAAGGAAGGCCAAATTATCTAGCAGGGAGGCCGTATTCTGCAATGCAAGTTGCCTCGTTGCCAGTGCAAGTTGCTGAGAGGGCAATCAATTCAGCAGCTAGAGCTTGGATCTAGTCTTGGGATGCCTCGTGAATTGTTTCCAGAGGCAGGATGACTCATTTGGAAGTGATCCAGAGGCAAAACAAATTTATCTGAGAAAGCAGTGCGTGTTTCTAGTCCAACAATGCAAATTAGTTGGGAAGTGTGATTTTTTCAGTGAGGCCAGATCCAGGAACTATGAGGGAAAAAGGATTTTTCCCAGTATTTTCCAGTGGAGATAAATTTTCGGAGGATATTCATTTTTGCATCCAGTTGTAATTCTTTATATTCCCTGCACAATAAATTAAACCCTCATTTGTTGAGTCAGTTTTCCCTTTGGGGTTTTTTTGGGGACTATTGTCCAAAAACAACGGTGTCATTTTTATTGTGTGTGTGCATCTATTTCTCAATTCCTAATTTTTATTTCCTCAGCGTAATTTTATTGGTGAAGAATTGTAGTGTGGTTTATTCGTTATTTTCCATTAATAATTTAACAAAAGACAAATAAACTGCAAAGTCAGGAAATAATACTTAGTTGCTGCAGTTCAAGGAATTTTCACATTGGACATTCTCGAGGTTGATGCCACTATAAGAAGAGAAAAAGCATGAGCCAAATATAAAACTGCAAAAGAATGGAAAGTGATGTAAATTAGTCAAAAGGCAATTACAGCTTGAGCTTTACCCTCTCTTATATAAACACTCGTCCCTGAGAGTATCCATGCATATTATGCCTATCAATGTAAAATGAACTCTTAATGAACATCTCAACCTCGATGAAGCAATAAAATGCCTATAATTGAAGGGGTATTATATCATCATTATTACCTAATAAGTCAATGAAGCTTGTTAAACAGGTCATATCAAATGAAGTAAAAGGAAAATATGGGGGCTTGGAAAAACAAGGGCGAGGGTGGTAACTCAAGTAGCTAGGCATTCCCTCTACAAAAGTGTTCTTGGAAAATGGTTTACATAACTTAGTATAACACTATGACACCTTTCATGAAGTAAACCCCAAGCCATAACACCTATCACTTGTATCTATCATTTGAAAGGCTTGGCCTAGAAAGTGTTCCTCTCCTTAGGGTTGGACGCACCTAATAGGGTCATGTGATGACCTTCCCATACCTATGTATTGTAACTTATGCGCAATCATAAGCTAGTAAGACGATTGAAGATGGCATTTGTGTGAAGTAATTTGATGGCTTTGACATTGAATATGGTCCACTGTGATGCTATTATGGTTTTTGTACCCATGATGTTGATTTCACTTGTTTCTTCGAGTATTATTAAATGATTCTTCTAGTAACAACTGGGATCCCTTGAGGGATGATATGGTGCTTCTCCCGCTGTTCATAGATGATGTCCAACCAAGTTGATGATGATGCAAATACTTTGATAGAGGATGTTGGACACTTTTTAAGGTACGTTGACCTTGAGGGTGACTTGGCACAATTGATGAGACCCTCCCATAGCCTCAAGACCTTGAATGTTAGAGATCCAAGATAGGATGTCGATTGGAGATTATTTGTGCCTAGGAGATGATTGGATGTCCCTAGGTTGGCATTGTACCTTCTTGATGGACATTACTCCTCTTCATGATGATTGAGGATGATGATGACTTGGTATCCCTTTAGAGGGGATTTCACGCTTTCTACCCTAATGATGTCATGCCCTAGCTTGACGATGTCACCCTTTTGATGCATTTGATTATGGCATGGGCTTCTTACAGGATGAAGTTGGCCTTGAGAGGGTTTTCTTTGGTGACGAGGCACCATTTTGATCAGTAGACATGACTTTTAGGATGAGAAAAAACCCTTGGGTCATCCCTTGCACCTTTTCATGGAGAGATGCATTTTGGGAGATGAAATCACCCTTGGAGGCTTTTATACTCACACATGTGGGTTAATTGGGGCTTAATTTCATGCTATTTCATTATTTTGGGGGTCGACTTGATGACCTATCCACCTTATATTATGGATTTAGTGTTTTTTAGGGTTTTAGGCCTAATCTAAGGATAAATTGACCTAGTTTATCTCATATAAATAGAGGGTCAATTTACTTCTTGGATTCATTACACAATTTTTGATTAGTGATCTCTCTCTCTTGTGTGCTATGGAGGTCTAGTTGAGTGACTTTCCTAGGTGGATTTTGTGATGTCATGTGATTTCTTTTCATGGATGCTTATGGTGAATCTTGGATGTTGCACAATGAAGTAAGTTAGTTGTTTATTTCCTTTATCTTGGTATTATGTTCCATGGGATTAATGTTCTTGTGTTAAGTTAGTTTATTTGATATTTTATTCATTATTCCTTGTTGAGCTAGCCCCTTACCCCTTCCTCCAAGTATTTGAGGAATAAAGATAGGTTTTTCTTCCCTTAATCATTCGGAAAATTGAGAACCTAAATTTCAAACCCTAGGTAGGTTAGTTCATTTTCTCTAGTTTGTTTAAATTTAGAATCACTCCAAAGACACCCTAGAATATTTTTGTATGCTAGACTCCATATGCCTTAGATTGAGAAGGCACTAATCTATGTCACCTGTGGCATTTTTTAAAATATAAAAAAATGGTTTTTTCTTTTAATTTTATGGTAAATTAGGGTTAAATTACAGCAAAATATTATATTTTCAGCATTTAATGACTTGTTGATGTATGCCTTAGGTTTAGACATTGTTTAAAAGTGCATTAAAGAAGCAAAGTTGAAGTTTTTCTTGCATTTTTCAGCTATTTTCTAGGGCTTCCGTCAAGGTTTTATTTGCTGTTACATGCCTTATGAACCTTCAAAATTTCTTGTAATTCTATCCTTAATTTACTCCTAAATTTAGCCTTCATATATTTTACACAATCTTAACGGTTAAATTTGTTGTTGTTATAAACTATTGTTTTGTTGGAATTTGCTAGTCTAAAACCCTAACTTATTGCAACCTTTGTGTATTTTCTTGATTTGGTGCATTTGTTGAATTTATTTGAGACTTTCTAGGTCAACCATAACCTTTAGATAGACCCATAGCTCCCTTGACCCCAAATTTGCAATTTAGTCCTCCATTTACCTTAAACCCTAATTTGTTACACCTTTATTTGGTTTATTTACATTGTTGGATCCTCAAGGAGCACTTAGCTTAAGATCCTTGAGTTACTTGACCCCTAAGCCCTTCCAGGGAAGTTTCCTTTGTGTTGGATTGTTCCGTCGCTAAAGAGGGGAGTAGTTGCTGAGGTGACAATGGTAATTCACTCCCATGTTTTATACATTGTGTAGGTCACCTAGTGAGGTTTTGTACTAGGTGCTATATTTTTTTGTAACAAGCATGATTAATCCTGATGAAGATCATGAAATTTTTCTTTTCATGAATGATATGGTTTTTGATGATCCCTAGATCAACAATAAGGGGATGTATTTTTGATGATTTACTGTGATGTTCTGTTGATTCCTCTTGTAGATATAATGACTCCTTTGTGGCCCTTATTTCAACTTAAGAGGTGGGGTGCAAAGATTAGTGGTTAATCTTCACTTAGGATGGTGACCTTAAGAGGCAAGTGATCATTACTTTCTTTATTTTAAACATCGTCAATACAAGGGTTTAGTCTTCATCTTTTATCTTATTGTCTCTTGTATTTGATTTTCTGCACTAATCATCTCTGTATTACTTGCTGTGTATTTCAAGGGTTAAGGAAAACTGCAAGGGTTTGTGTATCCTCCACAAACTTGTATCCTTGTCTTTTCCCATATATCTGGAATTGATTGTAATTGTTTGTCTACAAATTGTCTTTTAGTTGACAACAGTATGGTGCAAGCTTTTTTGTAACCAAGTCTTGTGTACCCTCCAAATGTTGTGTGCTATATATGTTGGTGTATGTACTATGAAGTACATGTGTTATTGGTCATCCTCAAGCTCAATTGTGATTCTGTCGTAAGTCCATATGTTGATGTTACAATTGCCTCCTTGATATGAAACTCTTATTTAATGAGGTTGCAAAGTGTTGACGTAACTACAAACCATGTTTATGACCTAAGTAACAATGCAAAGTATGGAAATGGAAAGAGAAAAGAAGATACCATGCATAAACTTACATGTGACTATTGATAAGAATGTGGAATATAGGGAAAATATGAAGGGTAGTCCTGTTTTCCCAAGCCATTGTGTACCTTGTAAAATATCAGTAGTGAGTGGGAACAATGTGAATGAGTAAAAATTGGGGATGGTTGTCTCCATCACAAGTTAGGTGTGAGAATATGTTTGCACTTGTTGGTTGCCAAGATTATCAAGAACAAAAATAGTGATAACATCTGCTTCAGACAGGGTAATTGAGTAGGGGTAGGCATTTTATTTCCAAAGATCCTCAAATGCCTAAGTGAATGCACTTCCCTTGATCCCCTAAACAAGTATTTATGAGATGAAGGGGCTTATTGGAAAGGAAAAGCTTAAGCATACAACTGCATGTGTATCCTACAAACCAAAGATACCTCTTCAAACACCTATTAGTTAGTATGAAAGAAAACATTTAAAATAAAATGAAAGCAAACGCTATTGGGTCAATTGCTATACTCTCAAGCATAGGCATGTGCATATATGATGAGTGCACATGTAGGGGGAAGGGTATTATGGCATTAAGAGGTAGAATTTTGTTTAGACAATGCCAATATGATGGAAAATGTTAAGAACTACTAACCATTTGTAGTATCCATTAGTATATGCATAAGAAATGAAAATGTGGTGTGTAAAAGTAAAAGGTAAAACAAGTAAAATTTCGATTGAGAAAGATAAATGAATAAAATAAAAAATATAACATTTCACCTATCATTTCTACCAATGCTAATTCTGTAAGAATGTGCTAATTTGTGCATATTGACGAGGATCTATGTAATATCCCTATCTTGACCTCGGGTTAAATTGTAATTAATGATGTTAATGGTATTGTATTTCCTATCATGGCATAGATGAGTTGTTATTGTGACAAAGATGAATTTGATGAATCCAAGAACAATGTATATGTAATATAAATGCTTGATTAATTAATGTTGAACTAACTCACTGAAAATAGACAAAATTAGTTGAATGTTAGACACATTTCATTAAGAAAATGTACATATAAACACAATATTTCATGCTGTTGGATTCATCTTCCAAGGTCACTTGGACTTCTATGACTCTCCAACTTCACTTGAGGTGTTTCACCTTCCACTCAAGTGAATATGCCAACTTCACATAGCCCCAAAACGATTGTGTTCCCAACATTCCCTCTTTTCGAATGGGTGTATGTGAGTCCAAGAAGAGAGCTGAAATATAGAGGTGGTTAATAGCCAATGGTTGGATGTGCTCCTTGAATTAGGTGGCTAAAGGAAGACCACAAACCAAATGAGGTAACAGAAGTCGAAGTCTTCTACCGGTGGTGGTTTAAGGTTGACCACCAACTCTGGAACTTGGCTCGAAGCAGTTCCTGGAACAATTCCAAATCTGGCTAGGAGTTGAAGTCTTTTGCGAAGTGGAAGTGCTCCCTGATGTTAGTTTTGAGATGACCACAAATTGATGAGATGGGTAGTAGAAGCTGAAGTCTTCTCTCAATGGTGGTTTAAGGCTGGCCCCCAACCAAATCATGATCACGGAACACGAGTCTATCTTTGGCTTCAACTTTGACTCTGACTTTGGCTAACTCTAGCTCTAGGATTTTGTTCTGGCTGTGGCTTAGGCTCACTTGATATAACTTCGAAACTAGTAGATGACCAACAATTCCCCCCCCTGTTAGATACAAGGCGAGATGATGAAGATCTCTTTACTGCAAGACATGTCAATAATCGAGAATGAACTCTGCAATATTATTGATATATTCTTGGTTGTTGAATAAGATTGCCAAGAAGTGATCCATCCAAGGTGAATCTTTGCTCTTGCTGGAGTCTTATGTCTAGAACATTTGTCTGAATGATGAATATGTTTGCCACAATGCTCACAAGGGTGAAGATCTAAACATTCACTTTAGATTACTTGATCACAATGTTGACATTTGATAATCTGAAGTGAATGTGGAGGTGGAGTAGGTGAAGATGAATTGTTTTGGAGAAACCCAACACTCTAAAAGTAGATTGGTTTGGAGTAGTCCGAAATGTGAAAGGACACTTCCTTTTCATATCCAAGACCAGTTCTATGGATATTGTTAATAACTTCTTGCCAAGGCCTGATGATGGGCTTGGGAAGTGCAAATTGAACACCATCTTCATTTAAATATGCTCCTAAACTGCCAGCATCAACTTAATCA
This sequence comes from Pinus albicaulis, assembly GCA_034641835.2. NCBI lineage: Eukaryota > Viridiplantae > Streptophyta > Pinopsida > Pinales > Pinaceae > Pinus > Pinus albicaulis. The sequence goes on along the minus strand of JAXQQM020076132.1, from coordinate 111,777 downwards.
TGCGCCGGCTACTCGTGGGAATCAATATCAAACAATGAATTGTTCTAGACAAGAACTATTTCAAAATGTTAATTCTTTTGTTGTGGTTTAGCTTGTTGGGGTTGAGATTCAAGCTGCAGAGACTCAATCTTGTCTTATGCATTTTGTAAGTAGGTTTGAATATCAGTGAGGGTTGCCTTGGTAATTTTGATTGTACCATCAATAGTAGAGACTATTATAGTGTTTAGTAACTCTAATAACTCATTAATTTGAGTCATTTTGTGAAGAAATCAAATAAACAAAGGGTGTTGGCTTCAACAAAAAATGCACCCATTTACAAAGGAATTTCGCTGGTAAACTTACAAAGAACTATTTGCAAATTCTTCAGGATAAAATGTGATCAGTGATAAGAAGGAAATATTGCCTAATTTCATGTATGCAGACAATACTTCTAGGAACAATTTCCGATAATACTATGAACTTGTTCTCATATCTACAATACAACACACAAGCTTCATGTAGAGACTGTGAACTATAATAATGGACTAAAAATGCTACATCCTTTTGTGTATTACATACAAATCTTCATGCAAAACTTGACCCTCCTTTAGGAGTAAAATTATGGAGTGAAATAAGAGTTTTCAAAGATAAGATATTTTTTTTGCACAGTGATCATTGTTCACAAGAATTGACTTCAAAAACTTAGAAAAAACCTTTTATTCTCTGCTTGACTACTGAGTATGGACCATATAGTAATCAAATAGAAGAAGGCACATTTAATCTATTCAATCAAAGGAGAATGTGATCCGACAAATTAGTTCCCTAGGAATGGGGTAAATATCTTAAGACTCATATTTGGAGGACATTATTAGTGCATTCATTATATCTTTAAAGATATGATATTTAAATTGTAAGATGAGAGTAAGACCTCATACAGTACTTTGTAATGTTCAATCCTTTACTAAGAGTCAAAGAGGTCATTTGTTCACCATCAATATGTAGAATGACAGATAGAATATTAATCTTGACATTCTATGGAAAAGTAATCAACTAATGATTTCAACTGCGTTGCTTTGGAAAGGCTCCTAGATTTGCTCGGGCACTTCATGGGCCTCCAAATCCTTAAGTTGGACTATTTCTCTGCTCTAATGATGCTCCAAAATGGGCTTGGAACCTAGCGGGCTTCCAACGACTTAACTTGGGTGAATTCTTTGGATCTGTTGAGCCTTCAAATACTTTTGCAGAATGGGAGATCCAATTTGAAGATGCTCCCAAGGGGCCCAGAGACTAATGAATATTATCCTCTAGTTGAATTTTGTCCATAGGCTCTCTACAGGGCTTTGAAATGTTAAATATGTCCGCACAATAGACAAAATGAGCATTATATCCCTTGCACTGCCAATGAAACCAACAATTCTATTGGTCAAGTTGCAAACCCTATTGGACCAACACTTGCAGTGGGTTTGGCCACAATTCCATTAGATATTCTCCCACAAGGTCTACCCTATTTGGGAGCTAGAGATGGAGTTGGAGCTGGTGCTGGTCTTGTTGTTTGGTCTAGGGTAGCGCTAGGGACAGGGTTGGTGCTGGGGATGTTTACCTTTCTTACGAAACAACACACGGTTCCAGGCTCTACATACAATGGTCCAAGCTAACCCTAAAATATGGTAGCCTATGTCTCATGAGTTGAGTAAAGATAATCCTCAATTGATGTGGCTTATTCACGACCACCAGGCTGATTTTCTTTGCTTAGTTAATGAACTTCTAGAAGAGAGCTTGATTTCCGGTCTAGATTTGAACGGGATAATGCCCAATCCTCGAGCCAACACCACAACTCTCATCCAACCATTTTTCTGCATTGACAGGGGCAGGTGAAATGCTCAGGATTTCTCAAAGACTTAGAGTAGTAGATTCTTTAGTGCACATTGAACAAGCCAAGCATTACAATGAGTATATTAGGGGTGCTATAAGTCGAGCATTCGTCCTTGATGTCCAAGTTGGTGGAATAGAGAAAGGATAGGTCAAGGATGGCAAGCCTGGTTGCAAGATGGAAATATTGGATGAAATAGAGGAACCAAGGATGTTTTTGTGCTCTGATACCACTGTTGAACCGAGTCACTAAAAATAGACAAAATTAGATGAACATGAGATACATTTCAATAAGCAAGTGTACATCTAAACATACAATATTTAATCACTTTTGGATTCATATTCCAACGTCTCATGGACTTTCATTAATGAAGAATTGTTGATTGTGTTGAAAACTGTAACTAAGATCGGTTTTCATATTGACTATGTAATTATGTATTTATGTAAAGAAGAAGACAAAGATAATAAAATGTATTTTGTACTTGCTTCATGAGTTTCATGAGCAAGAGTTTATTATAGGTTAATAGACTTCTTCTTGATGTCTATCTAGGGTTTTGTCATCTAGGGATAAATGTAATTAAGTGTCATATATATATGAAGGATCTAGTCTCATGAAATGCTCCAAGACCTTGTCCTAGAAGCCGTGGAAGAATGGCTCCAATCAGCCCTCACTCAAACGCTAGAAGACAAGCTTAAAAGATGTGTTAAAGTCGGCCTTCATTAGTTGGACTAGTCGGCCTACATGCTAACTGGCAGGTCGACCTAAAGACAGTGCAATTACCTCTATATATACCTCTGTCCTGTGGCTCATTCACACTCAGATTTTCGGTCATCTCTGCATCTGAAGTGCGAGCTATCTCTGAAGTTCAGTGTGGATTAAAAGGGACAATTTCAGTGCAGATTAAAGGACAAGCGTAGTGCGGATTTCAATGCAAATGTCTAAAGGGTTCAGAACTGGTCTAGATATATATATCTGTATACCATAAGGTGCTGCAACATACAATTGAAGTGTGGATGTTTGAAGGGTTTCAGAACTGGTCTACATACATATATTTGTGTATCATCTAAGTGTCATAAGGTGCCGCGGCATCCTGAAGCAGAAGTGTGGATCATCTTGAAGCAACAGTGTTAAAGTGCAGATCCACCAAGTGCATGAGCATTAGCGTGAGATCATCTTTATGTGTGTATCTGTCCAAAGATAGTTTGCAGACCAATCTAAAGTGAAGTGGTTGGGACAATGGTCTGCAAAGAAGAAGCAGTCGGAAAGTGAAAGAAAGAAGGAAAGTAAATCTGAGATTTACTTTCCTAACTACAACTTATATATATCTCAAGCAACTGAAGAATCAACTGAAGGTTCAAAGGAAGTACTGGTGCAGGATAGTGCAACTTGGTGAAGAGTAGAAGGACCATTGAATGACATCAAAGAAGTAAGGACAAGGTCTTGGATGCATAAATAGGTCAAGGGTTTGATTATGGGTCATGGTACTTGTCATCTGAAATCTATAAGAAGAATTTCTCGTGGGTTTTCCTCTCCAAGAGGGAGAGGTTTTGCCCTGGCTCTAGGAGCTTAATTCTCGTGTCTCGTGTCTTTTGATAATTGACTTGATGAAAGATTTAATAAGCTAACGAAGGAAGACATAAGTAACTCAAGTAACCTCACTAGTAATTATCAAGAAGAGAATTTTGAATTAATCACTAGCCTTCCAAATTCTCAACATGGTATCAGAGCTAAGGTGCTGACTTCAAGGGCTACTTGACAAAGAGACACTCTAGGAAGAAAAAATCAAAGTTTGGGTGAAAAGTCAAATCAGTTTGCAAGGAAGACTCTCAAGCTATTCTTGAGAAAGATCTTCATCTCAATCAAAGGATCAACCTTTCAAGAAAATAATCTTTGCCTTCAAAGATTTACATTCAAGAAATTGTTAGAAGAGGACACCATCTTTTGAAGACATCCTTTACCATCAAGGATCCAAGATCACCTAGATTGAAGATTTCTATCTTAGAAGAAGTTCCTAACCTCTTCGTCATCATCAAGGAAGCTGCTGAAGGAGAAATTCACTCACTCAAGTAAGTATCTATGACTTTATCTAAATCTGTCAAAATGACTTATTGTATAGAGAGAAACAAATTGGTTGGGTTATCAAACTTCAATGCATGGAAGAAAAGGACAGATCTGAAGCTAATTGAAAATGAAGTTATGGGCTTCATAAAGGGATCTACAATTCAACCTCAAAAATAATACATTCTAGCATATATCAAATACATGAAGGGAGACATACGAGCCTGAAGGATTATTATAGAATCCATAAAAGACTCTCTCATTCCCTATGTATCAAAGCTAGAATCCTCAAAATAAATATATGATAAATTGGTGGAACTATTCTCGAAAGGTTCTACAAAGGAAATAATATCCCTGAGACAAAAGCTATAGAAATTGAGAATGTCGAAGGAAGGAATAATTCCATATCTGATGGAGATTTTCGCAATATGAGATCAACTACTAAAGTTGGGAGAAGTAATGTCTGATAGAGAAATACTCTCTATGGTACAAAATGCCTTACTGAAAGAATGGAGAGGTTCCACTTCCAACATAGATGGGAGAGAAGAAGCCATGCCATTCCAAATTCTAGGTAAGATAGAAGAATCAAGATTGAAAGCAGGATCAAGTGTAGAGAATCAAGCGTTTGCCGCCATGTCCGGGAAGAAAGGAAGATTCGGTAAATTTGGTCCTCAGAATAAGAAGAGAAATGTGGACAAAGCACATGCTTTGGATGTAATGATCTTGGGCATTATAAATGAGATTGTCCTAAATTTAGAAAGGACAAGAGGAAAAAGGAAGAAGCCCTTGTCTCAGATATAAGAGAAGAACTTGATGCAAAGAAATCTAAGAAAGAAGAAGCGAGGGATCTCCACTATGATTGAGATCATCTTCTCCTTTAAGTGATTTCTGTTGGTTGTAAAATAGTATGATAGGAAGCAATGTATATTATAGCATCATGATAAAAGCATGGTAGGAGCTCTTGGTCAAGCAGCTCCGGGAAATCCTCTCTGATAACATTACTAATGGAAGGCAACCATCAAGATCAAGGGTCATCATGGGAACAGAATTTTGGGATGTGATGACATATTGATGGAGCAGGCCGAGGGAATGAAGCTCTTCATTCTAGTAAAACTACTACAAGATGACTTAAATGATAAAGGTATGAGGTATGTATATATTTATACGTTGACACTGGATGCTGTGAAGTCATGTCATATGGTTGCAGGTAATAGACTTCCATATTTAGAAGTATGATCTATGAAGGAGGATCTCTCGGTGCAATGACAGATGAAATCAACATAATATATCCTCATGGAATATGAGGTGGTTGTATATGATTGAGAAACTGGAAAATTTGTAAGCTCTTGGGAATGAAGAATGTGCATAAAGGAAGAGATCATGAAATGCAACCATGTCAAGAGGTAGTTATCATCCGGAAGCCAAGAAGATGTGACTAGGAGATCTCGTGGGAGGATATGTAGACTCTGACAGAAGTCTGGTAAAGAAGAAGACCCTTGACAAAACATATCATAAGGAGATGTGTCAATCTGAATAAAGGATGTCGATGCCTACAGGAAGATGTCATGGTGAAAGATCATCACTGAGGTAACTTTTGTTTTAAAGTTCATATGTATATGTTTATCTGGATGAATTTGTGTACGACTGCTAATCATGAGAAAGGATGTATGATCCTTGGAGATGATTCGAAGGAAAACAGCATGGCATAACGGTGGACCATATGAGAAAGACTGATGAATCACTTTCTGATAGTGGACATGACTCGTGATTGAAAGTGATAGATGATCTGTGTCCTATGAAGCCAAAAGTTGAAGATTCCTCAATATCGAAATCCATGACATCGAGGGGAGGACCCTGGTGGTAAGTTTCTTACTTGGAAGAAACTTGAAGTATGTCGTTCCTGAGTTGAGAGGGAGTGACATATGTGATTCTCTAATACGTGTCATGCACTAGACTAGGACTAACAATCGTAAGTCTTAGTGAAGGCCATGTGGAGAGAATGGATAGACACATCATTCTGGTCTTCACCTGGAAGACAGAATGGAGGATTGGGTAATCATCTGGAATTTGATACTCTTTGAGAATGAGATAGGGCATTCAAGATAAGAGTAGTCGAGGACCGATATTCTTTGAGGGCTGGCTACCCAATAGAAGAATAGTCCAAGAAGGTCATACTCTGAGAACACCTAGGTGGAGTATGTACCTTGGAGAGACAATGACTATGGTGTCTATAAGTCATGTGTCTCGCCAACATTGTAGCCCATTGTCTCGTTGAGAGATGGGGCTGTTAGTCAAGGCCTTGCACTAGGACAATGCTGGTTGATATGATGCTATACATATGCGATTACCAATCCGATTCTTCTTATGAGATTCTTCAGTTTAAAGTGACCACACCTGTATGAATACCCCTAGTTAAGAGGGAGTGTTGAAAAGTGTAACTAGGATCGGTCTTCATATTGACTATGTAATTATGTATTTATGTAAAGAAGAAGACAAAGATAATAAAATGTATTTTGTACTTGCTTCATGGGTTTCATGAGCAAGAGTTTATTATAGGTTAATAGACTTCTTCTTGATGTCTATGTAGGGTTTTGTCTTCTAGGGTTAAATGTAATTAAGTGTCATATATATATGAAGCATCTAGTCTCATGAAATGCTCCAAGACCTTGTCCTAGAAGCCGTGGAAGAATGGCTCCAGTCATCCCTCACTCAAACGCTGGAAGACAAGCTTAAAAGATGTGTTAAAGTCGGCCTTCATCAGCTGGACTAGTCGGCACATATGCTAACTGACAGGTCGGCCTAAAGACAGTGCAATTACCTCTATATATACCTCTGTCCTGTGGCTCATTCACACTCAAATTTTTGGTCATCTCTGCATCTGAAGTGCGGGCTATCTATGAAGTTCAATGCGGATTAAAAGGGACAATTTCAGTGCGGATTAAAGGACAAGCGTAGTGTGGATTTCAGTGCAGATGTCTAAAGGGTTTAGAACTGGTCTAGATATATATATATCCGTATACCATAAGGTGCTGCAACATACAACTGAAGTGCGGATGTTTGAAGGGTTTCAGAACTGGTCTACATACATATATTTGTGTATCATCTAAGTGTCATAAGGTGCTGCGGCATCCTGAAGTAGAAGTGCAGATCACCTTGAAGCAACAGTGTTAAAGTGCGGATCCACCAAGTGCATGAGCATGAGCGTGAGATCATCTTGAAGTGTGTATCTGTCCAAAGATAGTTTGCAGACCAATCTAAGGTGAAGCTGTTGGGACAGTGGTCTGCAAAGAAGAAGCAGTCGGAAAGTGAAAGAAAGAAGGAAAGTAAATTTGAGATTTACTTTCCTAACTACAACTTATATATATCGAGTAGTCAGAAAGTGAAAGAAAGAAGGAAAGTAAATTTGAGATTTACTTTCCTAAATACAACTTATATATATCTCAAGCAACTGAAGAATCAACTGAAGGTTCAAAGGAAGTACTGGTACAGAACAATGCAACTTGGTGAAGAGAAGAAGGACCAGCATTGAAGGACATCAAAGAAGTAAGGACAAGGTCTTGGATGCATAAATAGGTCAAGGGTCTGATTCTGGGTCATGGTACTTGTCATCTAAAATCTATAAGAAGAATTTCTCGTGGGTTTTCCTCTCCAAGAGGGAGAGGTTCTGCCCTGTCTCAAGGAGACTAATTTTTGTGTCTCGTCACTCGTGTCTTTTGATAATTGACTTGATGAAAGATTTAATATGCTAACGAAGGGAAGACATAAGTAACTCAAGTAACCTCACAAGTAATTATCAAGAAGATAATTTTGAATTAATCACTAGCCCTCCAAATTCTCAACAGATTGGGCATAAATATCAGTTTATGTGTGTGTGATTTAGATTGAGAAATTTTTGCTTTTGCTAAATATTTTGGTTATGAACTTAGTTGTGTATTCATTCAATTAATAATTGTTGGGAACCAGGTGTTGTCTAACTTATAGATGAAATGGCTATTTTCACAACATGTTTTCTGGTTAATTTTAATCAAAATCCTCTAGAGATTTTTAAAAATGTGTGTTTAAGTTGTTTAATTTGCATCATTCGTGCACCAATGAGTCTTTTCAAAAGTGCATTTTAAACAACAAAAATCAAATTCTTTCTTGAATGTGTTTTGTCTGATTCTCGTGAAAAAATCTATTTCATCTATAAGTTAGACTATGAACATAAAAACTTAATACTTAAATAAAATTACAATATAACAAGATTCTTAACCATAGATATTCACCCAACTTCACCTTCAGGCTTCATAAATATTTTAAATTAAATTAAATATTATAACATTTCTTTAATTAATTCTTAAAGTAAAAAGGTTATAATTACTTTTGAGATATATCTAAACATTTTATCTCCAGTACTACTAAAAATATTCTATGGATATTCCATATAGATTAAATTAGAGTTTTAATCAAATGAAAAATGAGAATATTTTTATATGTATATATGTGAAATTTATATAATATAAATATTATTCTTTATAGAGAGCTTTCGGTCATAATCACATGAGAAAAGAGTATGTCAACGTGTTTCAAACCAACCATTATGGCATATTTTCATATTTTTAATTTTAATAATAACATTATTGCTATAATTCTAATATCAATGATTTTAGTTCCCGGATGCGGGTGTACTTGGAAGTGCATAGTATGCTGACGGTGAGGTGGATCGGCACATGGTATACCACCACCGCCATCCTTCCGCACACAAGGCATGAGTTATTACAGCCAGCTACCAAAGTTAATGCTGCTTTAATGCAGACTTCCTCGCCTCGTTTTCTCGTCCCCCCTATTGCCATGGCGCATATTCCGTCGATTCACTGTGTTTCTCCTCTGCATTCCTGCTGCTCTCAGGTCGACGATGAGCCCTGTTTGCGCACCAGCACAGGGAAGCGTTGTCCCTTGAGCTGCTGCATCACGCTTTCGACTGGAATTCACATATCCTCTGGTCCTTATTGCAACCATAGCAGCTCTTCAGTCGTCTTCAGGCAGCCTCTGCATTCGTTCACCAATCCACTCTCGTTTTTTCTTCCTGCCCTCCCTGCTCAGCTCATCATGCCTCGACTGCGACCTAGAATGACTTGCAGGCGCGGCTCCTCTCGTGGGCAAGTCATCCGGCCGCCTTCGTTTCCCTCTTCTACCTCTTCATCAGATTCCTCTGACTCAGGTGAAGGACGTGTTGCTGCTTCCAGAAAAGGTCGGGGACGTGGTCGTGGTCGTAGTCCTTCCACCTCTGCAGCGCAAGTCTGCCTCTCCTCCAACGATCACTTTCATACAGCTCGTTTTCAATACCCCTGCTCTCTCAACAATCAAGAGTTCTTAGCCTTTGTTTCCATTAAGCTCAGAACTAACCCGACTGCTCAGGCTCAGGCCACGGCCCCCTCTGAAATTACTCCGGCATCCGAGGACGAAATTCTGTTTTTCCCCCCAAGGGTTAATCTGCAGAGTGTTCAGGGTGAAATGGCCTCACAGCACGAGCTCCAGCAGGCTGGGCCTAGCGCTCCATCAGGTGGTGATGTATCGAGCAAGGCACCTCCTCCTCCAGCTGAAGATGCTCTTGACCCGTATGCTTGCCCAGTCGTGGAAGAAGCACCCTCGCCCACCAATGATGCTTAATGGTTCTTGCTCGCCAGTTTTTGAACACAGGTATCAAGAAGGTGCTCATTCTCCTTCTTCTTCACAGTTTTTTGCAGGAATTTCTGTTTCTTTCTCTTTCGCCATATCGATGGTTTCCAATTTACTGTTTTCCAAGTAATGCTATCCAAGTTATTGTCCCTAGGACAATGCTCCAGCGCTACAATGCGCCTGTTTGTAATTTTTGCCATGGGAAGTGCTTGTTTTGGTCTTATCTGACGAATAGAGTCCTACATTCCAGACATCATTTCAGACACAAGTATCAGCTGTTTAGAAAGGCGAACAAGGTCCTGGTCACTAATGTACTCTCAGCCAGTAAACAGTTGTTTTTGTTTGTCAATGATCAGCACTGTAATGTAAGAATGTTGCACCTCTGGGCTAGCTATCCTGAGGCCTCAGCCTCTCTGTAATCTTTTTGTATCAATATAGAAGTAGACCGATTCACAAAAAAAAAAAAAATATCAATGATTTTAGTATTAAAAATAAATTTATTTAATAATAAGGAAAAGAAATAGGTTAAGGGAACGAGAGAGAAAATTATTAATTATTATATGGTAATATTATATTTATTTATGAATAAAAGGCCAATCAATAATGTAAAATCTATAAAAAAAAAAGAGATTAATAAAAAGGATAGAGTAAGGATGGGGCAGAAAATAAAATACTGACACCTAGGAATGTACGACAGGGATCCAACACCTAATACTCCAACCATCGTCTCTATTCAGATTTACTAACATTTTTTCAATTTCTAAAGCCTCCCTTAACTTACGATGATGGAAATGGTCAACCCTAGCAATAACCTTAGTCTCTTCAATGCAGATGTGATGTTTAGACTTTTCAGCATGTTCAGCTAAGGTAGAGGAGCGATATCTTCTATGTTTAATATCAGCAGCGTGCTCATAGATCCTCTGGTTAATTGACCGACCAGTTTCACCAATGTAAGGAACACCATAGGAGCATGGAATAAGGTAAACGCCTTTACCATCTATGGGGTTCACAGGGTCTTTAACCGATCTAAGAGAGCTAAGAATCGTGCTAAGAGGCTTGAAAGCCAAAGAAACATTGTGCTTTTTTAGGATTCTAGCGATCTTATATGTAGTTCCTTGAATAAACGAAAGGTGCACTCCGGAAGACCACTCGTTGGGATCTTTTTTATTCTTGGGACCTTTTTCAGTTTTACGAAAGGCTTTAAGGCCAAGGAATTTGTTATAGTTGTTCTTATTAAAAACATCCCAAAGGTCTGTTTTTTCACCCTCGAAGTGGTGATTTGAATATGGGCAAACTAGTTTTGTTGTGCTAGCTCCCTCATTAGTATAAAATAATGTGTTTAGGATCGTCTCAAATTAGCAAGTTGTGAAAGGGTTTATGTGTCGAGTTCAAGTATCTTTTATGAGCAATTCATTAATTAAATTAGTTGTTAAAAACACATGTACAACAAATAAATTGCAGAGAAATAACACATTACACAATAGGTGAAAACGGAGTTCACCCCTCTTGGGTTACATCTCCATGGACCTGCTTCATGGTCATGCCCTCTTTGGATTCATGGTCAATTCTCGGATTACATGCACCTACAGTACTCCAATGGATTTGCAACCTACTCCGTGTTGAGATTGCAACAAGATGATGAGCTTAGTGGAAAGAAGTCGCCTTCACTAAGTGGGCCCGTAGGCTATTTTTGGTGCAAAGTCTATTTTTAGACATGTGGATCATATTCTATGAGTTGCGAGATGCTATTTGTGGATGGTTGGTCAAGTTGGAAAAAATAGATGGAATTCTATTTTTAGACATATTGGGCAGAATCTATTTTTAGATTGCAGTCTAAAAATAGATATGTCAAATATTATTAGCTCTTAATAATATTTGGACTCTAAACATTATCTTATTCTCTTGGAGCACTTCAGTTAAGTGCACAGATGTGGCACGAGAGCTAACAAAAGGAATTACGTTATTCCTGAGGGTTAAGTGGAGCTATTGCATGGATACTTCAGTTAGAACTCATGTGAGAGAGTTTGGTGGAGTTGATTAAGGAAGTTAATGGAGCTGTGTTCAGTTTAACTAATCTAAACATAGTTGAGCTAGTTGTATCTAGTCTAACTAGTTGATACACTAGTGAGAGTGGTGTGAATTAATTGTTAATTAATTCACTAATTATAAATTCATTAATCAACTAAAGAATACATCAGTTAACTTCAGTGCATGGACAGTTTCAGTGGAGACCAGTGAAGAGATAGGTGAAAGAGCAATGTGACTATCAGTTGTGACTATATTGTTGCATGATTTGCAACAACCAGTGATTGGAGATGCCAATGAGGATTGCGCAGTACAAGCCAGGTGGTTCGAAGTTATTTATGAGCCATTCTTTAGCATTGATTGCGCAGTAGAGGCAGGCTATCAGGTGGCAGAGATTGGAGCATGTGTTTTGCTAGATCTAACTTGATTAGTGTGTAGCAATTGGAGATTGTACTGAGAGCTTGTGAGGAGATTTGTATGATGATTGTTACATGATCTCTATGACATATAATATATAGATAGTTGGGGGTTTTCAGCTTTAAGCTTTCCCATAAAATACTGTGTTCATATATGTGATTGTTTATGGTTTTAATGTGCGCATGCGATTGTTTTTATTTCCGCAATTAATGATCAATGTTTGAAAGTTCTCTGGCGCATGAGAAATTAAAATACAAAAGAATTGTTGCATTGGAGAATATTGAGCAGATCTGTCATATCAATTAACATTACATACATTGGATTCGAAGACAAAACCTCAAAACATGAGACTCTTCAATGAAATAGTGCCCAGTGGACTTTGGCCTCCTCTCTTGGTGGCCCTAGGCTTCTTTAATATTCAAAGTGGAAAAATCACTTATCGATGTGTTTCACACTACCTTCTCACACCATCTTGCTCAAGCCTCCAAATCCTCAGAATAGCTCTTTCTGGCTTCAAAATTGAACCAGCGAAAAATGCTCAGATTACCTCTAGACTTTAATTGTAGCCTAGAGACCTCAAATACGGAGAGAACTCCGTTTAGCATGCTTTAAATAGGTGGCATGAAATTGAGGCTCCACAGTTTTCACAAAACCAAAGCCGAACCCAATTAAATATTTAACACTGGTTCTTGTGCAGCTCAGTTAACTCAAGTGCATTCTACTCAGCAAATTAATTTGATTGCGCTTACTAACATGTGTCAGTGGTCAGTGTCACATGCACAACCTCTGCGCATTAATAATAAGCACTCCGCCTAGTTCTGGGGCATGGTCACGTGGTAAGGATTGGACCTTTTTGCCTCCACTTGAATCTTGTTTCAACTTCAAATAAACATCGCACCCCATAGTTATTAAGACTTAAGGTGTGGTGTAATGGTATGTCATGTGGGTTGTGTGGGGGAGGTCGCGGGTTCGACCCCGACCTCCGCCCTTCTGCCAATACATAAAAATTTTGCGCCATTTAATAATATGGAATTTTGACCTAGACTTGACCAAATTTGGCCTTGGAGGGGAGGGGGGGCACGTGGCGTCCTTTAGGCTTGCCACGTGTCCTCTTTCCATTGGCTTAAAATTAGACCAATGAAAACGCAAAAAACCACCCACTCAGCCACCAACCACGAATTGAAACTTGGCATAGTGTCATTGGGTGAAATGAAGAAAGATTCCCAAAATATTCATTTTTTCTAACTAGGCTGCCATGTCACCTTTCCATCATTTTCTACAATTTTTTTAGTTGTTTAGGAAAATGAACAACAGGCTATATCTTCCTCATACGGACTCTGTTTTGAGTGAAATGAAGTGCGCCAGATTCTTGGCGACAAGACCTATCCGGTCGTTTTGGTTTGGAGTGATTCTAAGCACTTTGAATTTTTAGCAATTTTTTGCTCCTAATCCAGATTCCGATCACTCCTTCCCACTTGCAGGCTTTTCAACCCACAAAATTTGGTTATTTGATGAGAGATGAATACTCTTCTCTTTCCCAAGTTATATCAACTTGATACTACTTGGAAAAATATCCATGACAACCACTTGTGTTCACTGACATGCCTTGCCTTGCAAATGGCTTGGCTCTTCAACCAATGTCCTCCTTTTGTTGCTGACCCAATCCAACACTTGTTGGTTGCTTAGTGACTGATTAACACCTTGTTATACCAAAGTGACCCCTTGGTGCTTGGAAAGCTAATTTATGGCCTTCCCACTGAGAATCATGTTCCTCCTTTGCAATAACATGCAATTGATGCAAGCTTCTCCTTGGAAACCACTTTTCCAAGTTAAGCCCATCAAAATGAACTACAACAATGAGTTCCAATATCAGTAATCTCAAGAAAATAAATTACCATTATTTTTACCTCCACGGTTCCAAATTCCACATCTGGAAGAATGCATTCACCATCTCTTTCGCTTCTTGGCGTCAACACATCAAATGGTCTACAATGGATGTTGTTTTGGCTGCAAAATTTTTGGCATCTTGTCCCTCTTTCCGCTTTTTGATTCCATCATCCTCCAGTATTGACATGTTTCTCATGCCATGATTTGAGAATGAAGGATAATCATGAGCCTCTCGCTCAAGAGTGTACCTTCCAAAATCCCGAGATATCTTGTCACAAGAAAATCCATTAATCTTGGAAAACACATCATGCAAGAAATATGACTTGACGACCTCTTCCTTTTGATCCTTCAAAGAAACAAATGTCACATCATGTGAACATTTCCATGTAATCTTAAATATTGGTGTACAAACATATCGACCAGATAAAAGTCGAAAAAACATGCCTCTTCAAACAACTCACTCTCAAGTCAAACAAAAGTTATTGTACATGATTTTTTTAATAACTTGACGATTCTTCTCCCAAAACAAAAAGAATTTCACATCTCATGAAACAATTCGTCAACATATCCCTTTCAAACACCTTCCTGGAGTAAACATGCAATCATGCATTCTATAGAAAAATAAATGCATTCAATTATCAAAATAAATGCAAGGTTTTAATTGGTTAAGAAATCTAACCGTCTCTTTCCAAAACACTTCAATGGCGCTTCTTTCAATTGCAATTCTTCATGTGAATCATCTTGACCCGCATCAATTATGGAATCCTCTTTTCCATTCTTTCCAAAATCTCTCTCCACCTTATTCAAATTTCGTGGATGACTTGTCAGATACAAAGTCCAACACTTGTCTACAAGATGACGCTGCTTATGGAAATGAGTGCAAAACAATTGCATCTTCTTTTCAACATGGTTTGCATTATCCAATGGACCTTTGCCTTTATGTCTCCTTTGTCTAGAAAGTTTCTTGTGCATGGCTATATTCTTCCAACACCTTGACACATTATGGTTATTCAAACCATAAAAGAAACATGCAAACTTTCTCCAAATCTTAGAGGAATTACCATGTTTATCATAATCAAAAGCAACTTGATTAAAAGCATATTTATACCTTGCACATTCACCTTTGTCGCCTTTTTGAGGAGATGAATTTGATGAGGTAGTGGCTCTCTTAGAAATACCAACAATGGCTTCAATGACTTTAGAGCTTTCAACATCCTCTTGTTTTCCATTTCCATTAGTTGCATGCTTATGAGCTTCTTCTTGTAAAGTGGGTATAAAAATTTTGCATTCCTCATGAACATAAACTTCAGAAGCTTGGGGTAATGAACATGAAATGAAAGTCCTTCTTGGAACACCTTCATGTGCCTCCTTGGCTTTTGAGAATTCTCCATCATGTTGTCCATAACCAAGACCCAAATACCAGTTAGGCCTTTCCTCAACAACAATTGCCTCAACTATGCCTTGTGCATGTTTGCCTAATGCTTTACCTTCATAACCCATTTTCATCAACAATTTGGACCCTATTCCTCTAGCGTGTCTTTCAAAAGTACCTACAGATTCATCTTGAGAGGAAATAGAAGATAAAATTGAATCGCATACCTCTTTTTCAACCACATACTTGGCTAGGGTTTCCTTGGCAATATGGAGTTGAGTCTCCATCTCATGTTTCTTTTCAAGGAGCTCTTACTTCTCCTCCTTCATGGAAATCAACTACTCTTGAAGAAAAGTTCTCTCCCTCTTATCTTCATACCTCTCTTGCACCATATCATTCATGATGTAGAGCTTCTGCAACATCTCTTTATCAAAGATTTTTGCTAAGGAAGATTGACTAGAAACAATGCTTGATGAAGCTGCCATCACACTTGCAATGCATAAAAAGGTTCTTTGTTATGATTTGACAGCTGAGTCCTCAATCTTGACCTTCTCTTCACACATATAAACTTTCACACAATTAAATTCTCCTTGCAAAAATGCAAAACCAATAGCTAATTCTCTAGCTAACCTTGGAAAACTATCTTAGGCTAAAATGACCTAAACTGTGCTCTGATACAAACTTGATCTGAATATGGGCAAACTAGTTTTGTTGTGCTAGCTCAATCATCAGTATAAAATAAATGTGTTTAGGATCGTCTCAAATTAGCAAGTTGTGAAAGGGTTTATGTGTCAAGTTTAAGTGTATTTTATGAGAAATTCATTGATTAAATTAGTTGTTAAAAACACATGTACAAAAACTAAATTACAGAGAAATAACACACAACAAAAACATTACACAATAGCTTATAACAGAGTTCACCCCTCATGGGCTACATCTCCATGGACCTGCTTCAATGGTTGGAAGAGAGCCGAGGACAGGGCCTTGGATTCAAAGTCCTCCATGAAAATATTAGCCATCACAAGGGAAAGGGGAGAACCCATGGCTATGCCACATGTCTATTCAAAGAATTCCCCTTCAAAACTAAAGTAAATAGCTCGGTGAGGAAAATCTCAACTAAATGGGCAATATCTCGATTGGTAATGCGGTTGATGGCATCCATAGCCTCATTAATGAGGATATCGCGTAGTCTACCGAGGCCACATTTTGACCCAGAATCTGGTAACGATTTTCAGAAAATCCGGCAAAGATTTGCCCAGAATATTGTTTACAGTTGTTAAACATTAGTATTTTGAGTTCCCCAGGGGTTTTTGATAGTGCTGAATCCATTTCCACTATCAAAAATGGATTCCAAGCACTGCAACTACCTGATTTTTTAAAATTTAGTTGACCGGATTCTGGCAGATTTCTGCCGTCTGGGCCAAAATGCGGCCTCGGTAGACAACTCCATGAGGATATTAGTGTATAATGAAACCACATCAAAACTTACCAGTTTGTCACCGGGATCCATACTCACACCTTTTAACTCGTTAATAAATTAAGACAAATCTTTGACAAAGGAATCGGTATGGCCTACGAGAGGTTTAAGCTTATTGGATAAAAATTTAGCAAGAAGATACATCGAACCACCTATGTTATTTACTATGGGTCGAAGGGGAGCCCCTTCTTTATGGATCTTAGGAATACCATAGATCCTAGACCAATTTAGTTGAGATTTTCCTCACCTCTACTTTCTTCAGTTTTGAAGGGGAATTCTTTAAACAAACTTGTAGCATAGCCATGGGTTCTCCCGTTTCCCCTATGGTGGATAATATTTTCATGGAGGACTTTGAATCTAAGGCCCCGTGCTTGGCTCTCTTCCGACCCAAAATCTGGAAAATGTTTGTAAATGACACTTGCGTTGTTTGGCCCCATGGCAAGGAAAAGTTGGATCTATTTTTCCAACATATGAACAATCAATCATGTTCCATAAAGTTTACTATGGAATGTGAAGTTGATGGCAACCTTCATTTCCTTGGCGTTCTTATTACAAGAAGGGATGATGGTTCTTTCTCTCACTAGGTTTTTCAGAAGAAAACCCACACGGAGCAGTATCTTCATGTGAGTTCTCATCATTTCCCAGCTCATAAATTAGGTGTTCTCTGCACCTTAGCCATCAGAGCACTTAGAATATCTGATGAATCCCAATTCGAGGGTGAAAAAAACACCTTTTGGATGTTTTTAATAAGAATATTTATAACAGATTCCTTGGACTTAAAGCCTTTCGTAAAGATGAAAAAAGGACCTAACAATAAAAAATATCCCAATGAGTGGTCTTCCGTAGTTCACCTTTCATTTATTCAAGGAACCATGGATAAGATCGCTAGAATCCTTAAAAAGCACAATGTTTCTTCGAGTTGCAATTCTCTTAACACAATTCATATCTCTCTTAGATCAGTTAAAGACCATGTGAACCGCATAGATGATAAAGGCATTTACCTTATTCCCTACTCCTGTGGTGCTCCTTACATTGGTGAAATTGGTCAGTCAATTAACTAGAGGATCTGTGAGCACGCTGTTGATATTAACCATAGAAGATCTTGCTCCTCTACCTTAGTTGAACATGCTGAAAAGACTAAACATCACATCTGCATTGAAGAGGCTAAGGTTATCTCTAGGGTTGACCCTTTCCATCATCGTAAATTAAAAGAGGCTTTATAAATTGAAAAAATGTCAGACAATCTAAATAGAGACGATGGTTGGAGTATTAGTAGGTGTTGGATCCCTGCCCTACATTCCTAGGTGTCGATATTTTATTTTCTGCCCCATCCTTACTCTATCCTTTTTATTAATATCCTTTTTTATAGATTTTGTATTATTGATTGGTCTTTTATTCATAGATAAATATTATTACCATATAATAATTAATAATTTTCTCGCTTGTTCCCTCTTGTTCCCTTAACCTATTTTTTTTCCTTATTAATAAAGAAATTCCTTTTTAATAATAAATTCATTGACATTACAATTATGGCAATAATGTTATTATTAAAATAAAAAATATGGAAATATATTTAAATAAATTTATTAGTTAAATTTAACTAATTAATCCTTAAAATAGAAAAAAAAAATTAATACAGAAAAATCCTTTGAAGTATTTTAAGGGATTTTTAAATAAATAGAATTTATTTTTTTGAAAAAGGGACTTTTCTTTTTTAAATCTTTCCATGTACAATTATATTATAAAATTATTTAAGTTAGTAAAATCAAAATATTAAAATATAATAAAAATAATAATATAAGAAATTAAAAATAATAATAATTTATTTATTTTTCTTTTGTAGTCAAACTAGTTGTTAGGTTCTAATTGCTAGTTAGTTATTCTCTACATCTATTTTAAGTTAAAGTGATGCGGCGTGGCTTCAAATATTAGAATATACGTGCAAAACTGTGGTTTTATGGCCCACACAAATAGTGACCAATCACGGCGGTTAGCACTTCGCACCTTTTATAACTTACCTCCACATAGATCCACCACTTAACAATTTTCACGATATTGCAATGTCGCAATTCGTAGAGAACTCTCCATTGCTCGTCGCAAACTTTAATGTTTAAAAATAACTATGCCCCTTATCCTATGTGATATGTGATCGCATCACATCGCATCAAAAATAACTTACCGCGCGATGTCTTAACGCTAAACACTAAAATCTTCGATTTGTGAAATCGCTCTAGGTGCGATTTAATCTCCACCATTGATCTCGTCCAAATCTAATGGTTTCACTGTGCCCTTGCTAATCGGCTTCGCATCGCAACTCAATTAGTTTATCTGCCAAGTCTTAACATGTAACTAAAATAATCGCCAATTTCGATGTGCGCTTGGCTGCTCCACTGACACGTGTCCACTTTGCAACTTCCCAAACTTACCTTGCGAAGTAATCTTAGCCGTCAATCTCTTGTTTTAGATTTTCGACTTAATCCTCGTCACCCATTTTATCCTTTGGAAATCTTCTAAGGGGTTTTATTGCCTTAATCTTTTCTCTGTTTTCGACTAACGCCGCTTGTAACTTGTCTTCTCTACTCGCAACTCTCTCATGAGCTTTTTCTTGTTTCTTCCTTCATTCCGACTTGAAACTTTCACACTTGTTGCACACCTTGAACGTTGTCTCAATCCGAATACATAACAGCATTCCGTATTACTTCTCTTATTCCTCCACGCTATCCTTCCTGAGCTTTGTTTTATACTTCTTACTCAGTTTTACGCCTTCACACTATTACACGCTTTTCACACTGGTTTCAATCCCAAATACCATTGTGTACTTGTTCTTTGAATCTGGAATTTAGATTTGTTTCAACTTCTTGGCTTGCACATAGGTTTATTTGCACTCATTCACCCCCGTTAGCTTCATTCGCAACTAATTAACTCCCAGACTGGAAGCATACAGATTCTACCCAGCCGTTAAGTCCTTATCACTCAGAAAGGCTTACACTTTAATCAAAATTAACATAACAATGGTTTATTACATATAAACCATAATTTCTCAGTTACAGATCACTCAGCACGTAAAAGGAATTACACACTGCCACTATGAATTCGATTTCTCATTAATTAACAAATGTATAGACACAAATAAAACCTGCTTACAATCTAGCTTTGGCCTGATGCGCCCTTACATGGCCCTTTTTCTCTTTAACAGAGCCCTCTCTGTCTCTCGGCTCTCGCCTCTATCTCTTGGCGTAATCTTCTTTGGTTAATTTGGCCTCCTTTCCTTCGAAGCGTACACTTTAATTTATAACAATTCAGAACTTATCCACCCTCACTCAACTCCTACAAAATTGTAACCACTTTTATTCTAAGGAAATCCTAATTTATGACTTTCCTATCTTCTTAGCATAAACATCAAATATTATCTCTAATAACCCATTTCTTAAGGGGATTTTCTACATTAACTCAACACTCATTAACACCAAACAACTAAGCATATTACCTATAAATGCTCACTAAGAAATAAAATACTTTTTACATGAGTTTTACAATGTCCCTTTACAATAGTTCTTCCTTGAAAAAATCTCAAGACCCTAAGGTCTGATTTCTACTTGGACTTTTGATTTAGAGCAGATGCTCCTGCATCAGGCTCTCCAGGGGAAAATAATCATGATCTCCAGATCATGTGTCTTTAATAGTTGTCCTCCTAGATCCCAGACTTCGTTCTGTAATATGTCTTTGGTTGCTGCTATTGTTGTTTGTTGTTGTTCTCCAGGTCTCCATACTTTATGTTGCATTTCCCCACTGGCTATGTTCTCACAGTTTGTTGTTTTTTTCTTGATGCTATTGCTTTGCTTCCTTGATGTTGTATTCTTCTGAGAACCTTCATCATCAACCTTCTTATTTGTTCAATTGGATCTAGTGGGGAAACTCTGTTGGATCGTGGAGAGGAGACGTTGGAGTAAAGTTATTGAACCATTGTATCATTTATTACGAGATTAATGAAGATCTATGTTCTCTCCCTTACATAATTGTGTTTCAGATCTTGTGATTGGTTTATGTTATCATTTATCTAACGTCTTCCAAGGAAAATCTCTTGTCATCCATGAGCGTTTGTGTTTTTTTGCAGGTGTTGAGATCGGAAGCGGATCAAGTAGACCACCCGTGTGGAGTGAAATAATTTTGCTATGAACTCAAGATCCATCCCCAAAATATGAGGAGGTAGGGTATTATTCTCTTCCTCATAGTGTAAATCCAATTGCATTTTTCTTGTTGAATCATATGGGATTGGGATCTTTTGTATCTTCTTAGTTGTGCCTTTGTCTGTCTAGTGTTATATCAGACACTAGATCACGAAGCAACAACTCCTTGTGATTTCCATTCCAACAATTGATGCTAAGTCTAGTTCCACTGTTTCCGCCACCAAGGTCCAGAAGGATGAGCTCGAAGATCCAGAGGAGGGGGAGTGCCTCTTCCACTCACAGATGTGGGTGAAGGGTTCTTCGCTGCAGTTCATTGTTGACAACAAGAGCCAAAAGAACCTCATTTCAACAGAGCTTGTGAAGTGGCTAGGCCTACCGACCACAACACGCCCGCAGTCATACACTATCGGGTGGCTTCACCAAGGACGAGATCTCTGCATCAGCCAACAGTGCCACCTTCCCTACATCATCAAGCCCTTCACGAATGAGGTACTATGTGATGTTGCTCCTGTCGAAGTTTGTGATGTATTATCAAGCCAACCATACGGGTGGAAGCGACATTTTGTGTATGAATCTAGGCCTTGCATTGTTATTATTACTTTGGGAAATAAGATGTACAAGATACCAGAGGTAACATCGCCTACCGTCATATCTCTGATCACTACGAAGTAATGTAGTAATATCATCTCCCAGACTGGGAAATCTAGTTTCCTTATGGTTTTCCCTCAGGGCTAGAAGAGTATTGTGGCCACGACCTCTAGAAATGGCTCCTTTGCTCGGCAGAAATAAATGGTAAAGGTTGTGGAGGAGTAAAAAGACACTTTCACCTCTCTCGTAGGGGTAACTTTTGCATTGTGAGGTCATGCACTCCATCGATATGACCCCGGGGGCGCTACTACCCAATGGGTCAATTTATCAATCTTATGTTCTAGAGAACGGTGAGATCAAGAGGCAGATTTAGGAGCTGCTGCAGAAAAGGCACATTAGGCCAAGTTCATCACCCTATGGGAGCCCTATCGTTTTGGTACATAAGAAGGATGGGACATGGATACTCTTTATTGCCTATCTGGCGTTGAACAAGATCATTGTCCGAAATTCGTATTTGATTCCACGAATTGATGACCTGCTAGACCAACTCAAGGGGCCAAATATTTTAGCAAGATTGACTTGAATTCCAGTTATCACTAGGTACCAATCAAACCCTCCGATGTGTGGAAGACTACTTTCAAATCCATGGAAGGCCTTTTTGAATGGCCACTCATGCCTTTTGGGTCGACGAATTCCCCCATGCATTCACGATTTCACCAAATCATTCGTGGTGGTGTATTTGTATGACATCTTGATCTTCATCCAGAGTTGGGAAGAGCACCTCCACCACATTAGACATGTCCTCCAAACACTGCAACAACACAAGTCATGTGCTAATTTGGAGAAAATCACTTTTGGCATGACCCAGGTTCAATATCTAGTGTATATCATTGATAAGCGGGGTGTGCATGTGGACCCAACCAAGATACAGGTCATTCAGGATTGGCCAGCCCCAACCAGTCTAATAAAGCTCCATAACTTTCTGGGTCTTGCCAACTTCTACCCTAGGTTCGGGTTAGGCTTCTGTCATATCACTTGGCATTTAAGTCAAGTCGCCAAGGGAGGGGCGAAAGCAAAGTTATTTTGGTTTGAATCCCAATAGAAGGTGTTCGTTAAGTTTAAGAATCAACTCTTCTATGCACCAATGCTCACATTACTAGACCTGCAACAACCATTTAAGATCAAGAAAAATGCCTCTAAATATGCTATTGGTGTAGTTCTTACTCAACGGGGGCATCCAATGACATATCACAGTGAGACACTTTCAGACACAGTTTGAAATTATCCCACATATGACAAAGAGATGTATTCCATTGTGCATGCCTACCAACAATGGAAGCATTTCATTATGGGGAAGGAAACAGTCATCCACATAGACCACCAACCCCTGTAGTTCATACAGACACAAGGGAAGTTGCAGAACGACCACCATCATAAATGGTCCACATACATGCAACAGTTCCACTTGAACATTAAGTACAAGAAGGGAAGCACCAAAAATGTTGCAAACTACCTCAATCGACCATCGATCGTGGCATTGACCACTTTTCTTGACTCTTGTGGGCATGAGACATCGAGGTGGTCGACTCTTTACAAGAGTGATCCAGAATTCGAAAAAACATACCAGGCGCTCCTAGAAGGCATGCAAGTTCCAAATTATCATCTCTAGGATGCATTTTTATGCCACCTGGGACACCTGTGTGTTCCTTCAAGCGAGCGTGCCAGGATGATTTGGGAAGCGCACTACAACTGAGTTGCTAGACATTTGGGGGTAGAGAAAAAAATGGCAATACTGCAAAAGTATTTTTATTAGCCGAACCTTCGATAAGATGTTGGGAAGTACATCAGATCCTGCACTGTCTACGACATTGCCAAACCAACCATAAAGAAGAAAGGCCTATATACTCCTATGCCTACTCCTAGCTGACCTTAAGAATCCATCTCCAAGGACTACATGTCGAACCTTCCTTCTACTAAGCATGGCAACGACTATGTTTTCGTGGTTGTCAGCATATTCTCTAAGATGGCCATTTTGGCGGCCTACAAGAAGAGTATCATGGCATAAGCCACTACTAAACTCTTCTTTGAGCGAGTGTGAGTTCACTTTGGGATCCCATAGTACATTATCAAATCGGGACAACAGGTTCCTAATTACATTTTGTTCAAGTCTCTGGTCGATGATGGATACCAAGCTCACTAAGTCCACATATTTCCACCCCCAAACTGATGGCCAAACATAGGTCGTCAACAGGATGATCATGCACATTCTACGCATGTACAACTTGAAGCATCCTCGTATATGGGATGAAATCATTCCCTATGTCTAGCATAGTAACTGAGCTCTCCATAGCTCAGCTAGGCACAACCCCTTTCAAGTGGGATTAGGATTCCAACCACTATGCCCCACTGATGCGGTCATAGCATTTGTAGCTACTTAGGCAGATTCGACTCATGCCCAATCCGAAGCTGACAGGGAAAAAAACTTCATTAAGCACATTCAACACGTCTGTTAGTAGGTCCATGACACACTAGACAGATCTAATGTTAAGTACAAGCAATGCCATGATCAACATTGGGTGCCACACAAGTTCCAGGTGGGCGACAAAGTTTGGCTACATTTGCAGAAGGAGCGCCTCATTGGACCCCACTGGAAGCTTCACCCACTTCGATATGGGTCATACACCATCACCAAGGCTGTAGGATACAATTCCTTTAAGCTTAGCATTCCACCATTCCTTGTCCTGCACCTAGTGTTCAACGTGGAGCACCTTCGGCCATACTTTCTGCCATTACTGGACACATCTGACATTGTAGAACAACTCACACCAACAGAGCTAAACCTTGATGGCATGAAGCAGGCCACAATTGACTGATTTATGGACACACATATTAAGAATAATCACCAGCAGAATATCCAACTGTATCAGGTTATCAAAGCTGGCCAACTCTTGCACCAAGGCAAGTGGCTCACTAGGGACCAAGTTCAACAGAAGTTCCCCCCTCTCATGGAGCCACTCAACGCAATGGGGACCATTGCTTCCTAAGGGGGGAGGACTGATCCAGGTGGATATTTGTAGCCACCCACATATTCCACTTGGACCCCCACCATTGTTTCTTTCATTTTTTTAGTTTCCTTAATTGTAGCACAATTTACTATTTTTGGCAATTTTTCGGGTCCTAAACTTCTGGAGCTGTTTTGAGGGACTAAAAGATGTTTTTAGGAAAATATGAGAGATCCAAAAAGTCCAAAATTGGTTTTTCAATTTTTTTTTGGCCTTCTCTTCAATATCTTCAAAATGAGATATTTTGATAGCCAAACGAAGATCGTATGCCAAAGTTACGACCCCAGGAATTTGACGTTCCAACTTACCCCGACAGGGCCCATAAGCTTTTGGCACTTCATCTCATAGGGTTAGGTTTTTGGATGTTTAGGGTTTATAATTGTTTCTCAATGATAAAAAGGCCATCAAAGCTCATTGCAACACAGTTCAGAGGCATGTAGCTGCCACATCTCTTCTCAGAGATAAGCTACCATCACCCAAGCTAGTTTATTTCCATTACGTATGTAAGCATATTTCAGTTCTTTGATATTAATGAAATGAAGTTTTATTTCTATTACGCTTCTATGTTTATGTTTATATATGTATTTTATTGTGTTCCTGCATAAGTTCGGATCAAGTGGTAGAAGCTACCATTTATAGGCAGCTTGTGGGTTCACTTATGTACTTGGTGAACACACGACTGAACATGTGTTATGCAGTTAACTAACTTAGTCAAGCAATGGTTAAGTAAACCAAGCTTTATTGGAAGGCAACTAAACATGTGTTGAGATACCTCAAAGACACCACTCAGTTTGGTATTTGGTATAAGTAGGCAGAGGGAGTGAAGCTTCAAGGCTTCACAAATGCAGATTGGGTAGGGAGTCCATCTGACAGGAAGAACACATCAGGGGACATCGTCAGTATTGGGTCAACAGCAGTTTACTGGTACAACAGGAAGAAGATATAAGTTGCACTAAGTTTAGAAGTACAGTACATGGTTGTTATTCAAGCAACTTGTGAGGCTATTTGGATGAGGAAGATACTTGTTGGGTTGTTTGGTTAGTAGATGGATATGACGGTGATTTACTATGACAACTAGAGTTGCATCAAATTCTCGGTTAATCCAATTTTTCATGATAGGTCCAAGCATATCGACATCCGGTATCATGATCTCAGATATTCTCTGCAGAGGAAGATTATGTTTTGAGAGTATATTCCTACAGAGGAGTAGGATGCTGACATCTTGGTGAAGGCACTGTCAAGAGGAAAATTAGAGTTCCATAGAGGCAGGATCAGGGTATCAGATAATCCCTTTCTTGCTGAAAGGGAGTGTTGAAAATGAAAACAAGAAAAATATTCTAATTTAATTTTCCCTTGATTATATTAGAATAAAATTATAATTCCACATCACATGACAACTTGCACGAGTTAACTAAGTTAGGATGACTTAGTTGGTTCAGTTAATTCGGGTTGAGGGTCAAACTAGAGGCATGTAGAGTGTCTCCTACACTGACTCGGTCAAAGCCCAAATCTTTGCATGGGCTCGTTTGAGCTTGGCCCTTGCAATCCTGTTTCTCATGGCATAGTGTTTCTCCATCTTCCTTTGAATGTCAATGTCTTTATTTTCCTTATCTATCAGGCCCTCCAGACGTAAATTGGATCTCTCAAGCCAAGACACTCTGTCTCTGCTAATCTCAATGGCAAGCAGCTCACTTGGAGTAAGTTTCTCTGCCAATTTAGCCTCTTCCTGCCTTTCCCGAGCTAAAGCCTTCTTTATCCCAATTGTCCTTTGTCTCTGTATCGAAAGTTGATCTTCCTCATCATCACTATCATAAAATTTTCCCAAGGTTTCCTCTAGTAAGGCCTTGGCCTTTCCTGCCTCTCTCTGAGCTTTGATTGTCTTGACTTCATTGGTGGTTTGCTTAGTCTTCAGCTGCTGATTTTCCAGCTCAAGAAATTCAATCACGTACTGTGCTCTACCAAGATTGTCTTGAAGCTCACTAATCTTGGCCTCCTTGCTTCTGATCATTGTATTAGTGGCTCTATCCTCATCCTCATCATCAATCTCAATCAACTGAAACTCCTGCTCAGTTTCATGTTTGTCTTCCTACTCAACAGTGATAGGCTCTGTAGCCTTTTCCTTGCCCTTATCTACCTGTTTTGTTTATGAAGAAGGCATGGCCCCTTTCACACCATGTGAAGCAAACACATGCATGATGTCAAGGAAAATGGCTCAATATCAATCATTTTAGTGCAAGATGCCTCAATTTCCCTTTCACTGCTTGATGCTATGATATCATGATGTGATGGTGAAGGGTTATAGAAAGGTGATGAGGTAGGATCAACATGAGGTGAATGGATATGAGTAGGTGGTGATGTATGAATAGTGGGATGTGATGGAGAAGTGGATACGGGAGGATGAGATGATGAAGGAATATACCGCTCATGATGGCTAGGTGGGGTAGTGAAAACCTCATTTGCAATGAGTGCATCCTATGAAATGTTTTTCTGCTGAAGCTGATGCATGACCACCATTTTGATGAGGGAATGATGAAATAAACTTTACATTTTCTGATTGTAATCCCTCTTTTTCACAATGTAAGCCATTTTGTCAATGCCGTGGAAAAGATAGTAAGGTAAGTGTAGCATTCTAACTCTAGTGAAATGCATGAGGAGTCGGATATGATATGAGTAGAGTTGAGAAAACCTCCCCTCACAAGTGAAGTATTTCATGATTATCCTCATCATGGGAACATACTGGTCAAGGAGATGAGAGAAAGGGAAAATTGACTTATTATGATCCTTGTACCTAGGTTTTAGGTACAGTTCATAATAGCTCATGTCTAGGTTTTTCTTTTTTAAACCACCTCTCTCCCACACTAGGGATCCTTGTAGTAGCTGCAATAGCATTGGTGGACATATCAAAGGTGACCCCAACAAGAGTGACCTGTTTTTCATGTAGATTAGTGATGAACAATCTTGTTAACTCCGGGTGATTTTGAATTTGCAGCACTCTCTCACAAAACTGAAGACAACCCACATGTTTGAAGCAAGACATAGTGAGAGGAGAGGCCATAAGTTCTCTTGTGGTTATGGGTTAAAACCTATTAATTTTCCCTCCTTTATGGTCATTTCTTCTTGGTATTTGTTCCTCACCAACACCACTATCCTCTTCTTAAGACATTTTCAAATTTTGATTAATGAAACCCTAGGGTACAAATTGGAATGGAATGAAAGGGAGGGGAATGAGATGGCTAACTTGAACAAGTGAAGGGAATGAGTGAAGAAAATGAAATGAATGAACAAACTAGGTCAATGGAAACCCTAGGTGAATGAAATTACCTTGCCTGTGACTGATATTCTTTTCAGGGAGATGAACAAGGTGTATAGACAATGATTATAAACTGAAATTAGGGTTTCATTTAGGGTTTCACTTCAATGCATTTTAAGATCTATCAAATATCACAGAAGTAAGGTTAATATATGTACTTACTGATTTAGGGCTGCTTGGAGGACTTTAGGAGAAGTTTGAAGGTGATATGAAGTGTTTTGAATGGCACAAACCCTCACAAGTCTTCACCGTGCAGGCGCATAGCGTCACTGTGTCGGCGCGCAACTCTTATCCAAACGTGCAACACCTCTGGGTAGGCACGCAATGCCTTCACAATTAGCATTGGGATCTTCTGGAAAGGGCACAATGCCACTGGGTAGGCGCGCAACACCGGTTCAAACACGCAGTGCCAAGTTTCTGAACTCGCAACGTTGAGAAATTTGGGCCAATTTCGCTCAAAAAACTTAGAAATTATCCTTGTTGAATACTTCTTGATGTTTTGAAAGGAAAAAATGGCTTATTTGAAATGTTTGATGGGCTTTATATCCTAATGGATTTTTATTTAATTTTGAAATACCCACTTTTCTAATGTTTGAAGTCTTTTTCCTTTATCACTGATACTCTTTGACACTTTTTGCATTGCAGGTTGTTGAAGTCATGGAATTGGCATTTTCATTTGCTCACTGAGGCTTGACATGATTGCTTTGGCAACTTTGGGATTTAATTATTACATATAATAGCATAAAATTAGAAAAAATAAAAAATAAATTACATAGGTGACTTTTCTATCAAAATGGCATTTCAATTAAAAAAAAATCTTCAAACTGAAAATATAACCTTTAAAGTATAATGAAACCATCATGATGATCTTGTTTCAATCCCTCTCATATATGTGCTGACCTCATCGGAATGAAGGAGTGACCTTGAGAAATACAAAACCCTAATGACCTAATGATACTGTTTTCAGACCTGACTTTTGCATAAGATTTTGATGTAAAGACTTTCAAGTAAATCAAAGCATTTTCTTAGGTTTCTTATGCTCAAAGAATCATGGGAATGAGTCAACCAATATGATCTTCTGAGGGAGAAAAAGTTTATTTGACAAGGACATCCACTAGCGGAGCAATTTTATGTCATGACCTAACGAAATGATAAAAAATTTATTCAGTATGGGACACCTAAGATGCACATGAAAATGTGTTTTGATCCCCGGTGGAAGTATACAAATACTGACACTAACATGCCAAATACACCAACACATGATTGGCAAC
The DNA here is from genome assembly GCA_034641835.2 of Pinus albicaulis. Lineage (NCBI taxonomy): Eukaryota > Viridiplantae > Streptophyta > Pinopsida > Pinales > Pinaceae > Pinus > Pinus albicaulis. The sequence goes on along the minus strand of JAXQQM020076132.1, from coordinate 82,616 downwards.
TCCACTTCTTTTTCCTCTTAAGCTAAGTGGTTGTTATTTTGCAGAACCTTTCTTCTGCTTAGGATTTCTACAGGACCATTTCCCCTCTTCCTCAACTTCTCTCATTCACCCTCTGTGAAGAGATTCAGTTCAAAGAAGGCGTAATTTCCATGCACAACAAAACTACACATGTTCAGCTCAGACAAACACACAGGTTCACACGCCTGTGTAAACATAACCCACACAGAAACCAATGAGCCATTTTTTCACTGATTTTCTTCATTTTTTGCAATTGTGAAGTGACTGGCAGCCCATAATAAATCTGTTAGCACTATGTTATGGTGTTTCTTGAATGTTAGGACATTTTTTGGCTTAACTTTATCTTAGTTATTACATAGTTCTAATTTTAGTTTATTATCACAAATTCAGATAGTTTAACTAAGAGGCAAGTAAGTGGTTTTTAAATCCACACATGCTATCTGAATGAACCAATTATTGATAATAGACACGAAACACATAGGATTAATTAGTAGGAAGTAAGTGGCCCATATCCACACATCTTTAGGTAGTTTTCATTTTTTTTTTAAATTTTTTTGCATTAAAGTTAGTTTAAATTTTGCATTAGGATTCAGGACTAGGATCAAAGTATTAAAGAAGACAAGTAGTCTTTTCCACCCTTGCGCCTCTTGGTGATCTTCGGTACACATATGAACAATTTCTTTTGATAGTTTGCCATCTCCCTATAGTGCAACATTCAGTCTAATTAGGCAAAATTGTAAGCGACCCATTATCATTGCATATCCACATCCTATAACATTAATATTGTACAGTTCATTACACACATGAAGCTTTAGTGAGTTAGGACCTTGCTCCTCTTCTTACCGTCGCTTCACCAAGGCACACATTAAGCAAATTAAGAATCCTTAAAACTAACCATTAATTGAACTCATTAAAACCTCCCCATAGGGGCCACAAAATAATTAATAGTTCAGGTTAAGACCATTGGGGGTAGGCATTCAATAAGCCGCCATGGTCATTCTACATTATTGAAACATATAAGTTTATTGTTTTTTGAGCTTAAAATCTATCTATCCGCTCATGGAATAAAATTCCCGAGCGCTAGAGAGACTCGATTCAGAGGAGGTTAAGCTTAGGCCTAGTGCGTGCGGTACTATTTGGGGCTACTTGACCCATCTAATGATCGTTACTGGTAGCTGAATACCAAGAATCTCAAGACTCGAATGGTCACATGGACAAAAATACTTTAGTGGCCAAATCTAGGGAATCCTTCCCTATAGGTGATGATGCAAGTAGCACTAGATCCTCTTTCCATTACCTTGGTCGATTATTCAGCTGCTGGAAAGCTTCGCCAGTTATTTTGGGACGTTAGCCCCAGTACCCATCAGAAGATCTATTTGCAAGGCCCAGTTACATTTGAGAGTGTGAGGACGATTAGGTCTTCTAGGATTTTTGAGTATCATACGCGAAACAACCAAAACCATATTTTTTGATTAACTAATCACATAGGATTAATCTAAAGGAGAAATTTACCTTTTATTTTTTCAATTTGTTTTATGTATAATATCGCATTTTTCTTTGATAATCATCTCTCTCCTCTCATAAAAACTAAAAAATATTTCCAAAATTAAACCAATTCGACACCGTAACAGACCCAATGGGACCTCATTGATCTAGAAATTTTTTGGACCTCCCCCCATTAGAGGGAGGAGTTTCAGGTCTTTCGCCATTCAGGCGTCAAAGACGAAACACAACCACTCTTATTGGTTCATCCTTTATCAGGGCATCTTTAGTTGGAAACCCCCAAGGGTCACACAACACCACACTTATGGAAACCCCCTCAGGGTCACCACACACCACTCCTCCCACAACACCTAGAGGGAAGAGGAGTGCTACCCATTCGCAGAGCCAACAGAACACATAGCTGGGTACATCATAGGGTAATATCCCCCAGACACCCCCCATACACAACCAGATTCCTGTGTTTTCACTGTCCATAATGGCACTCAACACTCAATTACCTTTCCTAGCATCATTAAATCTCCCAGATCTATCAAAGCTAACGAATGATCCCATTGTGCACAATCTCAATTGGCCCCCCATGCCCACGAAGCTCCCTTAAAACATTCCCAAATTCGAAGGGAGGCAATGTTGGAGGATTAATCCGTCTTGCGGACAAGACCGATCTCCCTAGTACTAAAAGTATCTAGCAACAAACATCCAAATAGACTAATCTTTCCTTAAGCATATACGATCTATGAAAAGCTCTATAGAGGTGTTAAGGACTTACCATTTGTCCAATGCTTGATTGAAGTCGTTGTTGTCCTTCGTGCGCTTGAAGGAGTTTTCCTCGTAAACCTGCAGTCACAAACAAGCAAAACATTACATAGCACCTGTATAGAAATCATCATAAACCATGCTTATCATAGTGATCAAGGAATATATGAAATAAACCATCGATTGAAAGCTTATTGAGAAAAATGAGTATATTTGTATTAATTTCAAAAGAAGAAAATCCTTACAACCTGAGCCTTGATGTTGCACAGGACTTTCCGGGGTTCGAAGCAGGAATCTCCTTTACTTTGATAAGCTCTACAATCCTCAATCAAGACGAATAGAGGTATGTAATATTTCCTCACAAAAGTCTTAATTAACTGAGTCTGAATCTCAACAGCACTTAACTTCAAATATTCTAAAGCTTCAACTCCCTTTGAGGCTACCCAATGCCTCTTTTTATAGTAGAATAGAGGAGGTTTTCTATTCCAACTATGAAGGGATAGAATCCTCCTTCAAAGGGATAAGCTCCTCACATCAAGGGGTTATCTCCATAAGGTAAGGGATACATGCACCTCATAAGAGCGGTTCTATCACCGCAATATATTTTCTGGAAGCTTATATAATTCACTTTTATTGAGCTTTTTGGAAATTACTTGCACCTTTTTTATCTTACATGGGTCCGCACTTTTAACACGGATAAAGTGCATTCAGGTACGCAGGATAGCTGAACATTGGGTACGGGACCGCAGGAAAGATAGCGAGAAAATGCGATACTAAATTTTAGGAGACTTTTAGGAACTTTTCTCTGATTTTCAAGGCTTGACATGAGGAACTGATATGTTAGACTTGCAAAGGGAGCAGTATGAGTAATAATGAGCTCATACACAGCAAAATGTTAGGATGATAATTTTCAATGTAACAGATTGCTCCCTAAAGTGAAAAGTCTGGAATAGATGATGCTGAAGTCTGTCATATATGAAGAGTGCAGTACTTTATCATTTGAAGGATCATCCTGTGGTCACCCCAGTCGGAACCTAAAAAAAAATTCAATGCAATATATATATATATATATATATATCATCGCTGAGGTAGGAATTCCCATACTCAGATCAAAACTAACTAGAGACTAATTCAAACTATTCTGATACAGGAATGATTTTGAGTACATCACAGTATAGACACGTGTAGACACAGTATGGACGCAACCATCTGTTTGTAAATAGTCTACTGTATAAATGATAACAAAATTCCTCGCAGCCTGGATGGTAGAAACTAGATCCAGGGTCTTGATTTCCGCATCTCAAACTAGTACGATTCTATCCATGTGAATAAATGTGTCGAAGTCGAACATGGTAGAAACCACTTGATTACCAGTCAATGATGTAAACTGTTAACAAGTGTGAGAGTAACCACCAATAATGTCAATGGCTCTCAAAGTACCCAGTACAATCCATGAAATGTGAATGAATGAGCTGAAGTCGAACACGTCATGGAATCATTCGATCGAAGGTCAATGATGCAACCTGTCGTCGAAAGTGAGAAACCTGCCATTGAGGCATGCAAATTTCAAGGTACTGACGATTTCTGGATCAACTTCCTAGATAATGAGTTGTCGTCGATAGAAAGTGATTTGTCATAGGCAAGCCCACAACACGAAATCATAGATCAAGTTTTGAAAATATATCGGCAAGGACTGACTCAGGGATGGTAAAAAATGGATGACGGATATTTTGCAAATGAATGGTTTATTTGAACTGTCCTCTTGAACACATAACGACATTGCAGATGGCTTGGTAACAGTTGACCCAAAGCTAATACCCAGAAACCAGATGAAGACTTTCAAATGAGGTTCGATTAACTGTTAGGCAAAGGATTTCCCAACCCAGGCGATTGAAAGTGTCGTGTTCAAGAGTGGTTGACTGAATTTCCGAAAAATCAAAATACAACAAACACGCCCATTTCTCTCTCTTTTTGCCCACCATTTCTGGCAAGTACCTCTTTATTTTTGACAAGCTTGAGGAGGATAACATTTACTTGTTTATAAGCTCATCCTTCGGATGAGTCCAACTTAGTTTAAGATTCGAACCCTAAGGAGGAGTGGTTAGTTCCTGTTGAAAATTAAACATGTCCTTTACTGTTAAATTTTAACGAGTCCAGTATAGGAGAAACTCAATGTTTTTCAATTTTAGGGAGTCAGAAGAAAAACTTAAGAAAACTCCATGGGTGTACTTTTTCATAAATTTAGTCTCTCGAGCCCGAAAAAGGATAAAATAATTAGTCAATGTATTGAGAACTCTATTGACTGCAATTAGTCAATGTATACCTTTTTCGTAAATAGTCCATTTCAGTCCGTAAAAGGGGTAAACTTATATTGAAGGGACAATCATTCATTTACTTTAACGAGTTCGAACGATCAAGTACTCGGCAATCTCTTCATGTTTAGAGAGTTTGAAAAGGGCTTAAAAGAGAACTCCAATGTTTCGCTTTTTCGTAAAATTTTGAAAGAGTCCGAAAAAGTGATAAAAGTATACTCCTTGTTGAAAAAGGGTCAATTCTCCTGATAAATCCAATTTCTACACAAAAACTTGAAACATTACACATACCTGTTTAAAATAAGTAAAAATGCTTTAAAAAAAACCCTTTTTAAAGTGAAAAATAAATAAAATAAAAATTCATCTATTCAAAAAAACTTATAAAAAGGACTTTTTCAACTTCATTTTTACCGTTCAAGTTCAGAGTGAAAAGTAGAAGCTTTTGGGTAAAAAGTTCCTGTGAAGATTCTGGAAGATCCGTCCAACGAAATCGAGAACCGTCAGTCCCAGGTAATCCAAAACCTCTTAATCTTTCTTGTCATCCGTTTAAAAATTCTTTTTAGGCTTTAGTTTTCATTTTTTAAGGGAAAAATATGTTTAAGAAATTACCCGTGGGGGTCCGCAGGCACAACACACATGACCTGCGGACCCTGACCTTTTTCTATGTAGAAAAAGGTCGTGGGTCCGCACTTTTAATATATAACGCATGCGTTCCTACGCACTGTGTATGAAGGAAAAGTGCGGTCCCCGCGCAATTGAATTTCAAAATCAAATTTTCCATTTCCCGCCCAAAAATTTTCAAATTAGATTGTTCTAACTTATCCTTTTATGCATTGTAGGATTAGAAAGATGTTGATTTGGATAGAACTTGAGCATGAGGATGTGAATGACGCCACGATGCTCCATTTGCCCACAATGCAGGCTTTAAGAGCATGCAGTTTGTATAAATTTTGGGCCATTCAGGGCATGAGGGCACAGGTAGACCTCCTGACATGGCTGGTAAACAGATGGAATGTGCAAGACCAGTGTTTCATTATTGGCGCCCACCGGCTCAAAATCGAGCTGGAGGATATTTATTTTCTGACTGGTTTGTCCAAGAGGGGCAAACAACTTTCCTTGTTTGGGACTAGGCCAGGTGGCCAAACTGTCGCTAGTCTTCGACAAGAGTTTTGTAATGATGAAGCAGAACCCAGGGACAAACGGATTGATATAAAAACTATCATCCATCTTGAGCTGAAAGTGATTGCATTTACTGTTACCAGACTGCGTGGGAGTGCTGCACTATATGTGGCTACCGGTTCCCAGATGCGTATTGTTGTAGACTGTTTCCGAGGCACCATTTTTAACTGGTGCGAAGCTGTGTTGGCCAATGTAAAAGGCCAACTGACTAGAGCGAAAAATGGCAAACTAAATAAATTTGGATATGGATCCATCGTGGTCACTTTTGCTCTAGAGCAGGTACCCATGCTAGCTCCGCAAAGTATTCTTGTTGATGTTGGTCGACCCCGAGAACCTAGGATGGTTCGTTGGGTTGCATTGATGGCCCGTCACGGTATTGAGGGCGCTGAGATTGTTCGATTTCCTCCTTCGTATTTTCGTTGGCTGGACCGCCAAATTTTTGTCATTGAGGACTTTTCGTATGTCGAGATAGACTTCCATGGCGACCGGGAGATGACTCTCCCAGCCGGGGAATAGTGGGATGAATCAGGTAAAAAAAAATTCAACGAATTCTAAATTCTAATTTTTATTTTTTGATCATCTTATCAATTAATAACCAAAAAGTTTTTTATGAATGCAGATGTGGGTCCACGGCGACCAACCCATCTCCAGCCTTATGATAGAAGACAACCAGTTGCAGCCGCACCAGCCCCAGTAGGCCAATCAACGAAAAATTTGTCTGATTTAGAGCATCATCTAGAGCGTCTGACTCTAGATATTCCAGAGACGGACATAGATGAGATCCCACTCAGATTGCAGAGATATGTGATTGGTGTTCCAGGACCTTTTAGAAGGTTCCTGTGTAGGGTGGTTCGGGCAGTGGTTTCTTATCGTGATCACCATTAGTGATGGGATGATCGTGTTGTAGACTCATATTTTTGACTTTTTGTGTTACCATTTTGCTGATCATAAGGTGTTTCCAACCTATGATCGAAGACGATATATATTTTTTGAAAACATTCTATGCTATGATATATCACTATTTACCGGCTATCTGTATACATATTATGGATGTTATTTGTTTTACTGCTTTGATCATTGCAAATGTCGATTTATCATACTAGAAGCAACTGCGTCTGCTAATGTATTTAAATGTCTTGGAATATGTTGATATTCTATGTAATCGAATTCACGTTCCAAGAGACGAACTCTTAAAAATAACCGTAATAACACTGGATTTATAATGGCATAAACTCGGTTCAATTGTAATACAACAAGTTCAGAATCCAACCTAACAATCAAACTCTTAATTCCAAATGATATGGATTCAGATAATAACTCAATCACTGCACTATACTCGGCAATGTTATTCGTTGTTTGACCAAGGCTTACCCCATGCATGGATACTAGCTCATCAGAGGGTGAATAAATAACCCAAGCTGCGGAAGAAATGTTCCGTGTACTACGACAAGCACCATCAACAAAACCAATGTAGGTTTGAAGAGACGTCGACATCTGTAATATCAAGAGTAAAAACTTAGATAAGCAGGAATAGTGATAAAAACACACTTCTAAACTAAGCATGCTTTTCTAATCTAAAACACACCAGCAGTAAATAAATCTAATCTAATAAAAAATCTCCATACCAAGTTAAGCATAGTATCGTTTTAGATAAAGTCCATTTCTGGGTTTATCTAAAGGGACACCGTCAAAATCTATCAGCTCATAGGCCCCTTTAGCTAGCTTTCTCTTGACAATAAAAGGGCCATGCCACATGGGCACGAATTTCCCAGCTCCTAGCTTATCGTTGGCTTGATCATAAACTAAGACTAGGTCTCCTTATGAAAAATTCCGAGGAGTAACACTTCTGTCGTACTGAGCTTTTATTCATTTAACTTGAGCCTCGTTTGCTATTACAACATTTCGTTGATTCTCATCCAGCTGAGCTAAGTACAGGAAACGTTTCTCCTCCTCAGACGTAGTTGGGAGTAATTCTATGGCTAATTTTAGTGATGGAATTTCGCATTCAATCGACAACACAACTTCCAAACCATAAACGAGTTGAAAGGGAGTGAAACCAGTTGATGTTTTTACTGAGGTTCGATATGCCCAAAGTGCTGAAAATAACATGGAATGCCAATTCGTTTTGTGAATACCAATAATTCGTCTAATCATGGTGACCAAAACTTTATTTATAGCTTCAACCAGACCATTGGCTTGTGGATAATACGGCGTGGAACTATCATGATGTAGGCCAAGTTGATCTGTCAGTTCAGTCATCATGACATTGCGAAAATGACTTCCATGATCTGTAATAATGGCTTGAGGAACACCGAACCTAGCAATTATGTGATTAAATACGAAAGTTGCAGCAGTCTTGCCGTCAGCCGAAAAGGTAGGCATCACCTCGACCCACTTAGTAAAATAATCTACGGCTAAGATAATATATGCATGCCCCCCAGCCGAGTGAGGGTTACATGTAATAAAATCGATACCCCATTTCGTGAAAGGACCAACAACAATTATGGGATGAAGAGGAGCGGGTGGCGCGCGCATCTTACGATAAAAAAGTTGACAATTGTGGCATTTCCGGACTGCATAAATACAATATTTGAATAACAACGGCCAGAAATAACCAACGCGCAAGATCTTTTGGGCTGTGGCATACCCAGACATATGACCGCCACATGCTCCAGAATGGCAATCATTTAAAACCTTTTTAGCTTCTTCATGAACAAGACAACGTCTGAAAATAGAATGTGCTCCACGACGATAGAGTGTTTCACTAATGATATTATACTGTTGGGATTGGAAGCGTATTTTCCGTCGCTGAGATTGTGAGATTTCAGGCCGAAAAGATTGGGTTTGGAGATAAACAATAATATCTCCATACCATGGATCTAGCGTACTGATAAGAAACAAAGATTCGTCCGCAATGGGCTCTTCTGCCACAGTTTCAGTATCAGTAGAGGGAAAATCACAGATCAGTTTTGCAAATACCAAAGATTTCTTTGCCTTGGATTTCTCAAACTCCAAGTCAAATTCCTGTAGGATGACTATCCATTTGGAATACTTGCCCCCTAGCAATTGTTTGGTTAAAATATACATCATAGGATTGCAATCAGAAATTACCGTGGTTTTACATAACAAGATGTAGTGCCTAAATCTATGGACAGCTTGGACAGCTGCCAATGCCAATTTCTCCACATGTGTGTATTTGATCTCGGTCGGATGCAGATTCCGACTAAGATAGTAAATCACATGTTCAGTGTGAGGTTCATCTTCCTGAACTAACACCATCCCAATGGTGTTATGAGAAGCAGCGAGATACAAAATGTAATCCTGGTTGTAGTTGGGAGGATGCAATAACGGTGCATGGGTCAACGCGTGTTTAAGTGCATCAAAAGATCGATCAACGATCTCGTCCCAAAGGAGCACAATGTTCTGTTTCAGCAACCGGGTGAAACCCTTTGTAAGCTCAGCATAGTGAGGAATGAACCGACGTAAAAAGTTTGCCTTCCCCTGCAAACTTTGGAATTGGCGTAAATTCGAAGGAGGAGGTAATTTGACAATAGCTTCGACCTTCGACGGATCGACATGAATGCCTTATTTTGAAACAAAAAATCCTAGCAAATGACCCGACTCTACACAAAAAGCACATTTGTGTGGATTCAGCCTAATCTTATAATGCCGACATCTCATAAAGATAGCTCGTAAATGAGTGAGATGGTCGGCCTTTCATGATGAATGAGCAGGTAAATCATCAAGATATGGTTGCACAATATGCTTAATGTCATGAAACGCATAAGACATTGCCCTTTGAAAAGTTGCTCCAACGTTCTTCAATCCAAAGGGTAGTTTGCGATAAGAAAATGTCCCCCACGAACAAATAAAAGCTGTTTTTGGCTGATCAGCAGGGAGTATGTTTATTTGATTATACCCCGAAAATCCATCCATAAAGGAAAACATTTCGCTACCGGCACAATCATCGATTATCTGATCGATATAGGGAGTTGGATAATTGTCTTTGGGACAAGCTCAATTAATATCCCTATAATCGATACATACTCGTATCGTTCCTTGTTTTTTAGTCACAGGAACAATATTTGATACCCAATCCGTTAAGGGAATTGGATAAATAAAACCTACACACAGTAATTTTTCAACTTCTGCTTTGATAGCAGCAGCTTTTCTAGGATGTATTTGACGTAAACGTTGACGAACAGGTTTGACATCCGGGTAAGTCTTGATTTCATGTATGACGATTGACGGATCAATTCTTGGCATTTCTTCATAAGACCAGGAAAACACATCACATAATTCTTGAAATAGGGCTTTATAAGATTTAATTTCATCTTTAGTACAACAAGCACCTATATGAATGTTTTCAATTATTCCTAGTTTTACTGAAATGTCAATTGGAACCGTTCGAGAAATATTTTCCAAATTTAATTTAGAATCAGGATTTTGTAATGGATTCTGGGGTTCTTTGACATATTCAGTAGTAAAAATTGAACCTAAATCATCTTCAAAATGATCTGGTTCAGGTGAAAATGAAGATCGGTGATGTAGATCTTCCCATGGTAAATCATCAACAGACAAAAATTCACGAATTTGCTCATGAATATGAACAATGTCTGGAAATGCCGTTGTGGTTGAACTAGATATAGAAAGTGATTCCTCAGTGATCCCATTCATTGGATCAATTTCAGTTGAAGAGGTGTCAGAAAGTGACTGTACGGACTGGTATGCAAGTTCAAATGGACTCAAAGGCATCATGCCATCAATTGAATCTAACTCGGATTCAGAAGGTATGATCCAAGGATCATCAAACATAATAGTATTTGAAAAAATCATGTGAATAGCTGCAACAACAGGCGATACATTAGGAGGAGGAAAAGAAAAATTTCCCAATAAACCAGAATCTTTAACTAGTCCTACTCCAAAATCCTTATAAGGGATAGTTGCTTTACCAACGTGCTGGATTGTTTCTGTAGAGGCTGGGTCGGAAGAGAAATAAGTTAACTGATATATTGTGACGATATTTCCTTGATATGGAAATTTTGAGTCGAAAGACCGAAGAAACAACATCAGTCATCGCATAAGACCAATTGCGACCCAGAAGAAGGTTGTAATCTAGAGGGGCATCAACCAGTTCCACATCTAGATTTACGGTTTTACCTTTGACCCCTAGGGTAAATCCTGCAAAATACCAAAAGGGTGGAAACCTCGACCATCAAAAGCCTTAAGAATCATCGGAGATTGGTTAAGTGTAGGAGAACCAAGCGATTTCCAACACTGAATCGACATAATACACGTTGAAGCTCCCTCATCAATCACAGTTCGATAGATCGGTCTGTTTTTGACTAACACTGGTATTTGGAAAGCCATTTGATGAGGTAGACGAGGTGTACTATTTTCAAAATCGAAGATTATAAGATTAGAATCCTGAACATCTACAGCTCCTATAGCAGACAAAAGAAATTTACGCTGTGCTGGGCATGATTGCAGCACTTCCAAAGCCGACATTGCTGAAGGGGAAATAGCTAAGTCTTCAACAATGTTGTAATTCTGAGCAGCTCTCGCATGTGGATTGAAAGCTGATTTACGAAGAACACCTTTAGCAGGCTGTTTGATTATTAAGTCTGGATTTTGTTTCTCGATCTGTAGCGGACCAGAAACAGGAGGAGATGTAGTTGATGCATTTGCATTAGAAGATTCTGCTTCTTTCCCATCAAAAGGATTCTTAGTACCGTAATCTTGTGATCGCGTCGCAATCCTTACATGAGACATCATCAAAATAGGTTCTTCTGAAGCAGTCGAAGTGGAACCAACCATCTTGCTATCTTGAGTCGGAAAAGGATCCTTCAAGACAACAGGTTGTTGTGAACCTTTAAGGAATTTTGAAACCTCTGCCCGATGTGGGCATTCCTTAATGAAGTGATCCTCATCACAAATGTAACAAGGGTAACGAGGTTTGCGCTTTTCGTCATTGGATTCATTTTTATCAATTTTCTCTTTCGAATTTTTCTTGTTTGTACTCTTCCCTTTCTTTTTACCACCGGATTTAGATTTAGCCATAGATGTCTCTACGACATGAATGTCGGCAGAAATTTCGGGGGAAGATTCTCCTTTCGGGGAATATGGTAAAGTTATAATAGGAGAAGAATTCTTTGAAGATTTCTTCTTACTTTTTGTATTGACTGTACCGATCATGCCATCAGCAGCATGAGACCCTAAAGGAGCAGCAGCTATCTGACCTTGTTTCGGAAGGTCGGGGATTTTTTCATGTAAAGTACCTGAATGCGTGTAAACGAGGTCAAGGTACTGAGATTGAGAAATCACTTGCTCTTCAGTAACAACACCGGCCTTAGCTACATCTTCAGTGATCTTGGGCAACAATGATTTAACAAACCATTTTGCCAAAATTTGATCCGGAATATAAACTTTCACCAAACGCCTTCTACGTCGCCATTCATGAATATGATCAGAAATATACGTAGACGTAGATTGCTTAAGTGAATTTAATAATTCTGTGCCATTGTCGTATCTGACAGGCAACTGAAAATGAGTCAAGAAGGCAGTTGCTAACTGACTGAAATTATGAAACGAGCTTCGTGGTAACTTAATGTACCATTTGGTTGCAAGACCAATAAGAGTTCTCTAGAAAAGACGTAAGCGAATCGAATCATTAATAATTGAATTAGATGCACACCAGAGGTGATAAGTCATGACATGATTTGTTGGATCCTCTCCTGACTTACCTTCGAATTTGGGTATATCACTGGGCAACTTATGTGGCATTGGCGGCCAGTACGGATAATAGAAAATCGGATCATTCGTAAGGCGCGTCAAATCAGGTAAATCCAAAGTTGCAATAAATGGTAACTGGCAGTTAGGGTCATGAAAACCTTGAGTAGCCAAAGCAGTTCCAGGGGGTGGATACCCAGGATAACTGGGAATTGGATTTGGGTTAGGAATTGTGTAACCTCCTGGAAAACCAAGATTAACCGGACCAAACTGGGGTTGTTGAGGCTGCTGATAAGTATAGCCAGGGTACAGTTGATACTGATAATTTGGATTTTGTGAACCAGGACCGAATTGAGGATATCCATGGTATGGTTGATACGTGAATTGTGGTTGACTTGTGACAACTATACTCGTACTGGCTTGTCCTCCAGGCATCTGAACCGAAGTCTGGACGGAAGGCCCTGACTGGGGTACAGAGACTTGAGGGATTTTCCCGGATATAGGGATAGCCGAACTCGGAGTTACAGATACTCCAGAAATAGGTGTTACAGGTTGGACAGACGCAGCAGCAGTTACAACAGTTTGAGGCGGAGTCTGAGGTGTACTAGGCACAGACTGCTGAACAGAACTAGGTGCAAGAGTTTGAATTGTAGGCTGGACAGGTTGCTGGGTTGGACCAGAAACCAAAGGTTGTCCAGGTTGAAAAGGTAACTGCACATTAGGCTGCATAGGCTGTTGATATTGGGACGGATCCCACACTATATTCATTCCGGGGTATTGTCCCGCAGAAGGTTGAACATAAGGACCATAACCTGGTTGAACGTAGGGTTGATAAGTAAGTGATAAATTTCCGGCTCCTTGAAAAGATGACTGACGAGAAGGCTGTTGGTAACCTTGAATTGGGTACTGACCTTGAGGTTGATAACCCTGAGGCGCGTACTGAAGCTGGGGTTGATAAGGACCCTGAGGAGGATATTGAGCTTGGGGTTGACCCTGGGGTGTGTATTGTCCTGAAGGTTGATAACCCTGAGGTATGTACTGCCCTTGGGGTTTTCCCCCAAAATAATATGATTCCACAGTTTGGCCTGGGAAAAAGCTACCTTGAGGTTGACCCCTAGGTGGTAACTGACTTCCTGAAGGTTGCCCCCCAGGCGGCAACTGACTACCTTGAGGTTGCCCCCCAGGCGGTAACTGACTTCCCTGAGATTGCCCTCCAGGCAGTACCTGACTGCCTTGAGGTTGAGGATTCGGAATATTACCAGACATCATAAAAATTTGCCCTTTGTTCGACATTTCAGTTTTAATTCCACTTAAACCAAATGATAATACGCTTTCAATCGGTTGAGGAGCTGCCCCCGAGAAAGTACCAGACAGAGCCTGATATCCCGAAGGAACAGAAGGACCACCATGTAAAAATGATTTCGGTGTCTGGGAAAACATGGATGATTCTCCTGCCATAATGGATGACGAATAATAACCTTTGGGTGTTGGATGAAATGGAACTCGAGGTGGAGAAAAAGAAAGACCTAGATTCTCTAAAAAATTTGTTAAGGATAAGTACCAAGCAGTAGTTCGAATAGGGCTGTAGAAAATTGATTCACGCTCCCTAAGATTTAACGACTGAGGGGAATTGGGAAGAGATAATTCTTCGTCTAGATTAGTAAGTTCTTCAATAGAAATTAGTCCAGATGGAAGATCGTCAGTGACAATATTCCTTACCCTTGGTGAACCAAGATCACTAGAAGTTGGTGAAACAAATCCCGAAGATGTTTCCAAAACAAAAGGTTCAGTTTTAGGTTCAGTGATTTCAGGTTCGTCAGCCCATTCACTGGCAGGAGAAATACTACCAGTAACTTCAGAAACTGAAATCGTCTCTTGAATGTGTTATGTTATGGGTGTTTGATAATCAGGATGAACTACTATGGATGAAGTTCCAACTTCTGTTGATTTAATGCTACCGCTACTAGACGATACCAGAGCACGAAGCCCTACAAGCTGACTTGGTGAATATTCAGGGGGTTTCCCTTGTAGTCTCTGGGATTGTCTCAGCAATTCCGCCATGATTAAATATTTTACTAATCACACACAAACAAAGAAAATTTCAATGAAAACACCTGAAGTCTCTAGAAATCAAACAGCTGAATCACACACTTAAAAATCTAGGAGTTCAAACCACATACAAACAGTAACTTCCTGTACTAAAGACACTAGTTGGTGATGAAATACAACTTAGTAGAAATTTAATACAGAAAGGGCGGTTGGAACAGTTACCCCGACAACCTGCTTAATGAAACAGACTGGCACAAGTTTCCTCACAAAACCATCTCATGTGAAGATAATCCCCCAGAGAGTCCAAGTGAGTCTAGTCGATGTCTGCTCCAGGTACAGTGAGATCTTTCCTTCACCGTCACCTTAGGAAATACTCTTAAGTTTGTAGACACTAAGGTTACCAATAGTAACAAATATAACTGGGGGAACAGTCTACGATCCGATCCCACGCGCAAGGGCAGAGTAACAAAGCTCAATCCCCTTGAAGGCTCCTCGACATGGTTAATCCGAGGTTTACCGACAAGTGACCCCAGGCTCCTCGACAATGGTTAATCCGAGGTTTACCGTTTGTAATACGCACAAAATCTTCTATCTTCCCCAATGAAACAGAATTGATTGTCTCAAAGGTTCAGACATGATCTCGTGATTGACTTATTTAAGAGAAGCTTCCCAGATTATACAAATTACGATTGGGTTTATTTCCTACCGCAAGATTTGTCTACTTGTTTGTTTTACTACCTTGGAGAGTTAATTACTCCCTACTCCAAGATACTAGCATAAGCTATGTTGGTGATCAGAGCCCTAGAAAATAAAGGTTGCTAGATGAATTTTAATTAAGCGTTACTTTTAAGAGCTGTTTCTTAAGTCAATGGGTGCGAAAGTGAAACTCTGATGGTGTGAAAACTTGACTTCCAAAAAACACTAAAAATGCACCTAAAAAATGATAATCAGATCGTTTCCTTTCAATGAAGTTCTAATTAAGGAAAAGTTAGAGAATGCAATTCTTTTAATGAACAATTCCTTCTTTAAACATTAAGAGCAGTTGAAAGAAAATATTTTTGTCTTTTCGGCAATAACTCAAAATGAAACAAAACTTATCAAAGCTCATAAGAAAATCCTTTCACTTTCAAAAACTTGAAGCTAGAAAACAAGTTTTCTTCCAAAGAGATCTACAAAATTCTATGAAAAACACTTAAAACTATCAAACTAATTATGAGACCTACAAGTTTTAATAATCTAATTGAATTAAAGCTTTAAGAATTTTTTTTTGAAGAAGGTTTTACTTAGCTATTCAGCAAGCTAAGGATCTATTCGTTCAGAATAACAAACAGATCAAAAGCATTCAATTATGCTTTTATAAAAAATGAAATTCAAAAAACCAATAACAAAGTTTCTTTTCGAAGGTTTGCAAAGAAACAGGTAACTCTATTTCTTAATAGAGGATGACTTCACAATCAGGCCAGATTTAGCAAAAGACAAAAGACCAATGTAATCTTAGGTATTTTAAACAGTCAATGTTTCGAATCACTACAAAGACCAAGTGAAAGACAACCCAAAACGCAAAACTTCTAGAAAATCATCAAAACACCAATACTGCTAAGACTCATTCACAGAAAGCTTTTGACAGAAATAATCATCAATCTGGGCAAAAACCAAAAACTCTAAATTACAATAAAGATAAACTAAAGGAAGAAATCCAAAGGTTTTTCAAAATTTTAACAGGGTTCGCAGGCTTGCAGAAGTAACAGGTGCGGTACCGCACTGTTTACTATAGCAAAAATGCGAAACTGCCCACACTGTGAAAAGAAGGCAAAGTGCGGTCCCAGGAAAAATTAGAGAAAAACATAAAAGATCTCAAAATTTTCAAAAACAGAGAAAACCTAAGCTACCCAGGCAGATGTCTATCAATCAAAAACTAGGAAAAACATTTCCTCAAATCAAAATAAAAGAGAACCAAAAACAACAAGTTCTTTCCCCAGCGGAGTCACCAATTTGTTGGAGGATTAATCCGTCTTGCAGATAAGACCAATCTCCCTAGTACTAAAAGTATCTAGCAACAAGCCAAATAGACTAATCTTTCCCTAAGCATATATGATCTATGAAAAGCTCTATAGAGGTGTTAAGGACTTACCGTTTGTCCAATGCTTGTTTGAAGTCGTTGTTTTCCTTCGCGCGCTTGAAGGAGTTTTCCTCGTAAACCTGCAGTCACAAACAAGAAAAACATTACATAGCACCTGTATAGAAATCATCATAAACCATGCTTATCATAGTGATCAAGGAATCTATGAAATAAACCATCGATTGAAAGCTTATTGAGAAAAATGAGTATATTTGTATTAATTTCAAAAGAAGAAAATCCTTACAACTTGAGCCTTGATGTTGCACAGGACTTTCCGGGGTCCGAAGCAGGAATCTCCTTTACTTTGATAAGCTCTGCACTCCTCCAACCAAGACGAATAGAGGTATGTAATCTTTCCTCACAAAAGTCTTAATTAACTGAGTCTGAATCTCAACAACACTTAACTTCAAATATTCTAAAGCTTCAACTCCCTTTAAGGCTACCCAATGCCTCTTTTTATAGTAAAATAGAGGAGGTTTTCTGTTCCAACTATGAAGGGATAGAATCCTCCTTCAAAGGGATAAGCTCCTCACATCAAGGGGTTAGCTCCATAAGGTAAGGGATACATGCACCTTATAAGAGCGGTTCTATCACCACAAGATATTTTCTGGAAGCTTCTAGTATTCACTTTTATTGATCTTTTTGGAAATTACTCGCGCCTTTTTGATCTTACAGGGGTCTGCACCTATAACAAAGATAAAGTGCATTCAGGTACACAGGATAGCTGAACATTGGGTGTGGGACCGCAGGAAAGATAGCGAGAAAGTGTGATACCAAAGTTTAGGAGACTTTTAGGAACTTTTCTCTGATTTTCAAGGCTTGACATGAGGAAATGATATGTTAGACTTGCAAAGGGAGAAGCATGAGTAATAATGAACTCATACACATAGAAAAATGTCAGAATGACAATTTTCAGTGTAATAGTGAAGCAAAAAACCCTAGAAATCATGTAATGAATTTCCACCTATGGTTTTCGTTGAATAGTATTATTGATGATACTATTCGACTAAGACTATTTCAATGCACCTTAACTGGACCAGTTGCGAAATGGTATGTGGAGCAACCTTCTACTTCCCATGGAACCTTTAGTGCCCTCGCCACTACGTTCCTCACGTGTTTTCAGTTACCCATCCACCACGATTCAAGAATGGAGTTGCTAACTCAATTTAGGCAAATGCGAGCCATCCATATCTCGGACCATCTCCATGAATGGAAGCGTCTTCGAAGTTTGTGCAAAGCCAAATTCGATGATAGAGTTTTACTGGACCTAATTTTGAAAATTCTCACAACAGAGATTTCAAAGGACGTGGAAACCCAAGGACCTACTTCTGAGGAGGATGCCATTAGTAAATCCCAGCAACTCGAGCTGATATACACTTAGTCAGGATACATTTACAACATCCTGCCTAATGCCCCACGCTTGCAAACTTACAAATAAATTCCAGGTGCGTCGAATAATGCAGAGGGATTGATCGGGTCACTGACCCAAAATCACCTACGCAGCAGTATCCCATACCTTGGTTACACGTATGATCCTAACCAGAAATTCATGCAACTGGGCTACCATCAGAGTCATCCTACACCTCTACAAAATATGACCAACAGGGCATTGTCATACCATCATCAGCAGGGAGGATCGTACCCTCCCTCGCAGGGGACCCAATACACAGCTAGGAATGCTGACGGAAGAGCTCCCCTCAAGAACCATATACAAACTAGGGACAGGGACCCCAATATTCCCCCTCCCCAGCATAAAACCCACCATTGCAAAATAATGAACCGGTGAACTTCGTGTAACCTTCTTAGGCACAACCGCGCCAGTCTTACAACTAGGAGAATTGTAGTCATCCTCCTAATGCAGAAAGAAAGAAACCAAAAAAATAAACAAAAGGGAGATTCTGGACAGGGGGGCAATAACCAACAATGCCTTCTACGATCTCAGGCTGGGGGAAACCTCAACTGAAATAAAAATAGGATCCAAATAAATCCCAAGGGAAAAAAGAGAGGGATAATCTATTGACAAACCATTCTTGTGCTATTTGTGGCGAGTATGGCCATTACACTCATCCCTGTCCTGAAATCCCTGAGCTAAATAAGCTTTAGGGTAACCATGGACAAGGGGGACCTACACAACAAATAACTATAATGTAGAAGCCCTTGCCCCACTAGGGGGCGGTAAGTACCCAATAGCAACAACCCCCCCCCCCCCCCCATATGATTCCAAAAACAATAGCCATGAAATTTATATTACTGGCGAGGAAATGTTCTTTCAGACAAGGAATCGAAGCTATGATAACCCTCTAGACACCAATTCGTTAGGGGCTAGCACGAGTGCACCTACCACACCGTTGACTATATAAAAAATTCTTATTGAACCCATTCCAAAGATGGCGAAGGGTCCAACAAGGAGAGTAGGACACCACTCTAAATCAACCCATAACTATAGCATCGTGGACAATTTAGCACAATCTCCCGTTGCCATGTCAACTTTAAAGGTCCTGCAATTTTACTCAAAGCAACGGAAAGCCTTACTTTTTGAATTAGACGCCATCGATCTTGCACAGAAAAGAACATCACTACAGAACATATATCGCTGTCAGTACAAAACATCACTATACACTGATGTATCATTAACGAGGGTGCATCTACATGCATCATGTTAAAAAGCATCTGGTAGAAGTTGGGATCTCCCGAACTGAAGCCATATGACATCACACTCAGAGCATACGACGGTCGCCCTTCTGCCCTCGTCGGTCTTTATCAGAATGTCCCATTTTTTCTTGGTTGACAAGACAATTCTCATAGATATTGAGGTCTTAGACGCTTAGCTTGACTACAATATTCTCCTTTGGTGGAGTTATATGTATGCCATGTCTGCCATATCATCTTCTTTCTTCCGGAGTATGATTTTCCCCCACGAGGATCGCATCATCACTGTTGAACAGTTGACATACCATGACAAACGACCCATGACGAACACTGATGTAGTTCTATCCTATATAGAAACATTTACAGAATCACTCACGTGGTACCAAGAATATGGCCCTGGCCAATTCAAACCATCATCTATCCTTGGATCATTCCTAGGAGATCCCCTTGTCATACCAGAATCATTCTTGGATATCACAGGGGCCCCGGTGTGCATGATGTCATCATCAAACACCGAATCTAGTCAGGAGACGGAAACTAGTAGTAACGAAACCAAGGCCATAGGCACAACTTTCTACCCTACAGCATCTCCCCAACTCTATTCTTATACCCTCCACCTGGTTTCGTATCACAACAGGTCTTGGAAATGGTAACATTTCCAAACATATATTTCGTGATACCTGTCTAGTACCTGGTCCCACCAACCATGTTGGGAGCCCCTGGCATTACATGTACAGGAATAACCCCCATCCCTCTTCGAGAGGTGACACCGGTTAAAGATATTTCCATAACAACGCTGGTTAACGCGACCAGAAAAACCCACAAAAAGGGAAAAAGATAGAAAACCCCAGCGTGCCAAGGGCACTAAAATATTGTGCATTGTGTGATATTGTAGGCCATCCTACCAATATTTGCCCAGATTTGGATGAATTAAAACCTCTCCTAAGCTCCAAAATAAATTCTGCAGCCACAAGTTCCCGTAAAAAGGAACCAGCCACAAAAAACCAAGGGAAAGCCTTACGTACCAACCACACATGCGATATCTGCAACAATTGCGGGCATTACACTCATCATTGCCCATAAAAGCCACGATATAGGGATGCCTTACATGCCCTAGAAAGATCATATCAGGAGAATCCCACCATGCAGACAAATGGGGAAGAATCTCGGGTCATATTATACCTACAAGAGGCAGGACAGTCACCTGAGAGACTTCCATTTGTCCCGCCTCCTTTGGTCCAACATTATGCACTCTGTGATGAACATGATTATTTCATTGCCAACTGTGCGGCCCTGGAGCTGTTTCAGACATGGTATCCTGTCAACGAAGTATATTATGTCAACCTACGAGCAACCCAATATTCATGTCAGATATGTTCTGGCGATCACCCATTACATCATTGCTATTATATCCCTCGATTTCGGCCAGCATTAAACAATTGACGCATGGCCATAATGCGCCTCTCCATAGGAGATGACTTGGGTACGGAATCCATGGAAAGCTCGACAACATAAGAGCATGTGACAAGCAGTTCCATTCTCTTTTTGTCAACGGAAAAGCGGCCGGTTGGGGGGCACATATACCCCCCCGATCGCCCTCCACGGAGAAGAACAACGTGTGCGTTTTGCAACCCACGTAACCATTTGGTCGCCAAATGCCCAAACCTAGAATCGCTACGCAGATGGTATCCAATCACCTCACCAGCCCAGAGGGAAGGGAATTCCCAAGAAATACATTCTTGTCTAGTGTGTAAGAAAACCATCATGCTCAACATTGTACTTACATCCCTCGAGTGTGTCTACTAATTGAAATCATATGTTCATTAGAAACACAATGCCAGGATATAATCAATCAAGAGCTAAGAGAACCTAACGTAAGGTAAAATGCCCCTAGGCAACCTACCCCCTATCAATATCAAAGCATTAGGTGGGTTAAAATGACGCATTGTCCTAGCAGGGCCCATGTCCAGCTAAGGATAACATTTGGGATGTGCGATAGAATCGACCACCAGGTCAATCAGTGTAAGGAACTGAAGCACCTTACGCATATTTTTCGTCTCCCCTATCGCATAGAAACATCTCTCTAATCAAGAGAAGATCACACACTGCTATTGCAGGATCTGCTCAAAATTCTACCATACAATGAATTGTGAGTACCTCCCAAGGCTAAGAGCGGCAAGAGAAGCTTTAAGTATAAACTCCCCAAGAGAACTAGACCTCCCAAAACCAAAAACTTGGAGATGGAAACAACGCAATCATTCCCCTAAGCCTGAACCTTTATGAGCATCCACTTCAGGGACAAATAGTAGTGTTGGTTCTCACACCATCTACTCGGTAAGCACTGTGGTATCGTGCACCATTTACAATAGCCATAACCATGAAACGGAGGCATGCCTTTTAATGGAAAAAATTTAGGCACCTCTTCCCCAAGCACAGTTTCCAAATCTCGGAAAGTGCACATAATTTTGGTACGCCTCATGAGGAACCTAGACTTGCTCTCATGCAAGCCGCCACGATGGAAATTCCTCCACCACCGAACACCGACGACACAAAACATCATGTATGATTCATCTCGTCATTCATAGGAACCATGAATCGTGTTGTCTACTCATTAGTCATAGGTGTCGAGACTGCTACAACTACGAGAGTAGCTATACCAATGACGATGCAAACCCAATCTGTCTGTGCCCTGTTGACCGTGTCTGGTTCCAACACATCAACTATGGAATCTTATTCATGTCTGTTGACCAGCTCCGTTAGGAATGAACCACCTCCTCACGGCCTTACACGAATCCAATCCCCCTTAGGATCCTTATTCCACTCAGATGAGGATATTCTGGAGGCCATGATGGAACCAGATTATCCATGGGATACAATGCATCACCACTCAATTTTTCTTTCCGAAAATACGTTCAGCCCTAAAAACCTGGGAAACCATGAGATATACGTAATCAAATCAAAATATTTCCTTCCATATGGGAAAGTCAATTGGTTCAAAAATCCCATTCCAACGCTTGATGCATTTGAATAAGGGAACATGTCTAACATTTCTCCAACCATCAAGGTGAATATCTCTCGAAATCCTGAGAAAGTCGAAGAAATATCGGTGGGGGAAGCATGTTCCCCATATGAGGTAACCTCTTACACCCATTTGTTGCAAGAGTATAGAGACATGTTCGCATGGGACTACTCAGAAATGCTAGGGATTAGTCCCACTATAGTAGAGCACCATATTAACACCTGGCCTGATGTACCACTGGTACGCCAGAAGCAAAGCCAACTGCACCCATCCAAGGCAGAAGAAATTAAACGAGAAATCGATAAGATTCACAAAGTCGGGTTTATATAACCCATCGCTTACACATCATGGGTTTCCAACCCTATTCTTGTCATGAAAAAATAGGGCACCATTCGCGTCTGTACCGACTTTAGATATTTGAAAAAAGCCTGTCCAAAGGACAATTACCCTACCCCATTCATCTACCAAGTTATCGAAGCTTGCGCGGGATACAAGGTCCTCTCCTTCATGGATGGCTTCTCTAGGTATAACCAAATCCAAATTCGGCATAGCGACCTATACAAGACTGCATTCACCACCTCGTGGGGCATGTTCACATATTAGGTTATGCCATTCAGTCTTAAAAATGTTGGAGCCACTTTCAAGCGGGCCATGAATTATATCTTTCATGACTTAGCCCTCCTTATCCTCCCCTACTTGGACGACCTCACCATTCGATATAAGAAGTGACCTGATCATCTTGAGGATCTGCGACTGGTATTCCAACGATGCCGCCAATACAACTTATGCTTGAACCCCCTCAAGTGCATCTTCTGCATCACTACAACATGAATTCTAGGTTTTATTATGTCCCAACAAAGGATTAGAGTGGACCCCCTCAAGGTCCAACCTATTAAAGAGGTACCACCACCTCTAACCCTCAAGAAACTCGAAATATTGCAGGGCAAAGCCAATTTTATGAGACGATTCATCCCAGTTTATGCCACTTACGCTCAGGTATTCCTATGCCTCCTCCATCAGGACATCCCATTCCAATGGGATGATCAAGCCCAAAAATCATTCGAGGTGATGAAAGACACATTATCTTCAGCACCATTGATGAGTCCACCAAACTATGACAAATATTACACCCTGTATCTATTGGTGTTCGAGACGGCATTGGCTGGGGTGTTAATCCAAGAGGGCCTCGATAGTAAAGAACACGTAATTTATTACGTTGGTAAAAAATTATTAGGCCCTGCATTAAGGTATGAGCCTGAAGAGAAAACTTCCTTAGCATTAATACACACATGAGTCCAAAAACTTAGGCACTACATTATCTTAAGGACAGCAAAATTCATTGTAGATATCAACCCCATGAGATACCTGTTGACCCATTGTTTGATGAGCCATAAATACGTTGGTTGGATGGTTATACTGCAAGAGTTTGACTTACAGTTTAGCTCCCCCAAAATCAAGAAGGCTTTAATTTTAGTTGAGTTCATCATTGACCTCCCAAGTCAGACCAAAGGATCACTAGTCAATGAATCAATACCGGACAAGCATCTCTTCCTAGTGACGACTGACGACCCTTGGTACAGAGATATTCTCTTATTCCTATGAACCCATAAGTTCAAACCAAAGTTCACACGTGACGACCGCAGGCGCATACACCACCAGGCCCCCCGATAGCTCCTCATGGGAGACTTTCTTTATCGGTGTGAACTCGACACTATTCTACGTCGATGCCTCACTCATGACCAAGCTGAGCAAGCCCTTAATGACTGTCATAGTGGAGCTTGCAGTGGCCACCTCTCTGGAATGGCTACTGCGCAAATTTTTTTACGGCCAGGATATTTTTGGCCCACCTTATTCCGCGATTACATTTCAGTATTCAAAAGGTGCGAGTGATACCAACGGTTTGCTCACAAGGTAAGAGCTCCACTTGCTCCCTTGCACCCAATCATTGTAGCCGATCCCTCCTGCAAATGAGGGATCGACTTCATGACTTGAAACCTTGCGTCGTCTGGAAACCACAAATACATTATTGTAGCCATTGACTATTTCACCAAATGGGCAGAGGCCATGCCCACATATGACAACACGACAGAAACCATTGCACGATTTTTGTTCTACCATGTCATCGCCCGATTCAGTGTACTAAAAGAGTTAGTCTCCGACCACGAAAAACATTTCAAAAACGAGATTTTATAGGGACCATCTCACCACCTCAAATTCACACATGAATTCACTTCACCATACTACCCCCAATCCAATGGACAGGTAGAAGCTGTGAAAAAAGTGCTCAAAACAATGTTACAACATATGGTGAATAACCATAAGACAAATTGGCACCACATGGTTTTTTCCACCCTGTGGGCATACCGCACGATAGTAAAAACCTCCATAGGGTTCACACCCTTCCACTTGGTGTATGGGGTTGAAGCCATAATTCCCATAGAACGCGAGATCCCAAAATTACACGCTACCATCGAGCTCCTCGATGATACCCAACCTCTAGAGCAACGCTTAGTGCAACTAGAACTCGTCGACGAAAATCGACAACAGTTGCTCCAACAAAACGAGTCCCATAAAAAGTAGGTAAAAGCATTGTTTGATCGCAACATCACCCCTCGATCATTTACTGAGGGAGAGTTATTCCTCTGCTACGATGTTGCGAAAGAAGCCCTAGGGCCCGGGAAGTTCGAAGCCCTGTGGAAAGGTCCCTATGTCATAAAACATTGTCTCCTCAAGGGGGCATACATCTTGTCAGAGCCCGATGAAACATGGCTAAGAAACCCCATTAATGGGCTCTACCATAAGAAATTCTACCCATAAGGGTTAGGAGGCCTCAACCCTAAAGATAACATGTATATAGCAAAATTTGTTTTTTTGACCACAAACATCACAAAATTGTTCTAAAAAAGTGCTCTGGTGTCACAAAAGGATCATACCCCCAACCATTATTTTGGATTTGTTGATGGGGCATCGTGATGGTCTCAAAATCTAGCAGCAACCACCTGGGTCATCTACCATGCTGACTGATCGCCATTCTTCACCAACGGAGTATGCATCGGATCAACTACCAATAATCAGGCAGAATATGACGCCGTCATCGGGCTCATGAGCGGTGCCTTCAACCTAGACGCCCTGTGCGACAATGACAACCCAGTCAACCTCACGATCATAGCCAAGGCACATCGCTGAGCTAGATAAGCCACAAATGAGATAAGGATGCACCCCTCGGAAAGTGGTGCCTCGCCACAGTGATGCTCCGACCAGTGCCGGAGGGCCACCCTCCCAGGCGAGAATGGGTGGGGAAGTGCCTCACCCTAAGGCATCAAGCCAGTAACAAAGTAGATATATGTCTCTGGATGGATAGGAATATCCTTCCCTCACAAGACCATCACCTTGCGCCTCCTGTTCCAGCTATGGACCAGGAAATGTAGTAGGAGATGCTGCGATCTTAGGAGGTCACTATCGAGAAACTTGAGAAGATCCCATTGTGTCGATTGCCCCTGTGCATTGGCATCTTGTGCCACAACTATATGAATATTCGGCCAGTCTTGCTCTCTCCACAACATCTTGTCACCAAACACAAGCACATTAGTGACATCGAAACAAAAAAATTCAAAAAAAAAATAGTTTGGAAATTCCACGTCTGTTTTCCATATAGGCGCGTTGACTGCGTGTCTATCTCTTAGACAGACGTGGAAGCCATACGTAAAACCTCCAATAGGCACGAAATCTCTGCGGAAATCCTCAATTTCCATTAGAGTCTTTGCACCTGAACCTTGATCGCCAGCGTGACCAAGGCCAAAAGCAAATAGGATTTCGTACAAACCTAATTTGTATGGACCCCCACCCAGAAAAATTGAAAAAAAATTACAATGCTGGACGTTCAGGGGCCTACTTGTCACTAACATCGCAAATCCATGGTACACAGGTTGACCACAACAACAAGAAAGGCTTGACAACAAGCTGTGACCTCTCAAATATTAAATGACACAAATGAACTGAAATGAGTCATATTGACCTATATATCGCCCTTTTCGAATTATTCAATGGACCATAACAAGAGCTCAGAATGTCCAATTACGAAACCGAAAGCAGCATAGTGATCAACACCTCATAATGTCCAAAGGAGGCTACACACATTCACACCTCCAAAAAAATCATTTTTTCAAGTTACGACAGGTTGGCCCTCTCTTATCGTTTTTTCATTAAGCACATATGTAAATATATTTGAATGAAAAATATGCTTTCACTTAAGGTATTGGTTTCATGTATTACATAGTATGACAAACCACCTATTGCCCCAGTCAATGAAGGTTCCAGAGTAGGTATCATGCTGCCCCCAACACGATATATTCCTAGAGAAGATTTGCATATCCTGACATCATTTGTCCACAAGAATCAACCATAGGTTCCAAACATCTGATCATGTTTATCATCTCCCCACCTTGCACATGATAAAAATTCTAGAGCCTCACCCTCCATGGCATCCATCACTCAAGTAGACCATGCATCACAGAATATGACGCCATGGTCCTAACACCCCAGTCCGAGAAGCACTTCATGATCATCCATCCATCATGCATCAAGTCAAGTTTTACCATGTCACGATAAAACCCATCTCCTAGACTGCCATTTTCACAAGCAGATCAAACACGCATCACCGTGCCCCGCATTTGGCCTATCATACCTCCATCAACATAGCTCATCTACAATACTTTCCCCGCTTCACCACCCCCTCACCGAGACTAACCAATGGGGCCCCCACCCTCAACAAAAACACCTTCATCACATCATTAGTGAGTGATCATTTTCATGTTTTTGGGGCACCCGTATCCGTGTTTATACATCCAAACCCATTTTATATTCTTTTGGAAAGTGTACAAATATTTTTTAGGAGAAAAACCCTAACCCATCCATCCAATTTTATCCCTTGGTAACAATCCCTAATCACCCTTGGTTGAAGCTTCACACCCCTCACGCAAATCCACCACGACATTCATAACAAACATATGCCCACCTTGGATGTCCTACCAACTCTAGGGCTTTCCTCACCAGAAATTGTTATGACTGCTGCTAAATTACATTTAAAAGCTCCAACCTTGGGCCACTGAACTTCCATCATCAGTGTTCAACCACTTCTCGCCATCATGACTATGTTAACCTATCATCCCCCACCTGCTATATCAGAGACTCTTGTCCCTTGCATCAGTAATTATCTCAATCGATTGAGGATTCCTTCTTGTCGACTTCAAAAAACCATTTTCCAAGAAGGAAGTAGTGCCTTGGGTGGCTCCTCACCTTAATAGGGGCATTCTCAGATGGCACTGTGGGAATATTCATTGCCCATTGATGTCATCGATCCTCTTGAATTTAGACTACAAAACAAGCTTTAATGTCAAGATGGTATCGTGCTTTACAACCATTACACTTTTTTCAGAATTCGTCGAAGACCCGTGCCATTATAAGAATCTCTTTCAGCATACACCCATGTATACAATGAGCATTTATTCTAAAATATTCCATACCAAAATTATGCATGCACTACATTCAACCTGTTTTCAAAGAAAAAATGCCCTTGAGGGCGTCAACAATCGTTGTCATCAACCAGATCAGCAGATCACTACCATATAAGTGACACATATAGAACCTCTCTCTGTCAGATAGGATTTAATTAGCCAAATCATAACGAGCATGGGACATGCCCACCTCGTAGAAATATTGTGTTTATGCTATCTCTTGCAGGTTTATGATAGAACATGGTCCTTCTTTTACTCAGAACAAGGGGTCTCCAACCTTAGTTTGCACACAAGTTACTCTCCCTCTCTCTCTCAACATGGGTTATATAGAACCTAAACTATAATGTATTTCAGCTATACAGTTCTTCCTAGACCTCATACATTAGGGGGACACTATTATCACTGGAAAATCGGATAGGAAAAGGACATCACGAAATGTCAAGCGAAAGGATTTACAGGATTGAAAAAAATAACAGAAACTGGAAAATTTAACTTTTTCTAAGGTCAAAAGGAAAATTTATTAAGTCACACATAGAAGACATTGGCACAAATTGCTCCACATGCCCTTTTCTTCGATATCAGGGAAAATCTTCGTGGATATCCCCCAAAAATCCATGTGGTCCTGAGTATGGTGGAAGGTCACCATCCGAGACCACTTTGCACAATTCAGGAAGAAGATTCTCCACTTAAGACCGCCAAGGACAACTACCTAGAGCCAGCTTGAGACGTCAAGTGAACACACAATGGAATCAACCTCCACTCTTGGGTCACTATCCACAATTAAACCAAGAGAGGGAAGAAGATTTGAGTCTTGCCTATAAAAGACCACCATGAGAAGAAAAAATTAGAATAGCTTGTTATGTTGGTCAAATTTCCCATGAGAAAACCAACTATGTGTTATCCAAGCAGCAAAGGAGTGAAGGGATTCATTTATTTCCCATCCAACATCTCAATCCCAAAGGAGAAGTGCATCACTTGTACATTATTTGATCACTCATTCAAGGAGAAGAGAGAGTATTGCAAACACTTGAAGGGAAGAGCCTTCATTGCTTTGAGTATTAGAGCTCCATAGCTCTAAGGACTCATTGCGAGTGTTTTAGTGTTCTACCTATTTTTTGCCACCAAAAACTAATAAAAGGGGATTCGTTCTCTGTTGGTATTATTAGTTTGTTTAAAATCGATATTGAGCTTGTGTTATATTTGTATTTGTTGTTTCTTTTTTCCTCCTCTTTTGTAGTATGCTATGTTTTATAACTAGTTTTTCTACATGTTATGTTGCTTCACTAACCATCTAACAATCCATTTTTTTCCTGTGAAATTTCTTGTAGGATAGAAATCACCCCTACCAAGCACCAATGGATTTCGTACACCCATGTGCCAAATACACCAACACAATATGTTATGAAACAAACTACAAAAATAGAAGAAAAGAGAGATCAACACCTTAGAAATAAGCCACTTCGAGGGGGCAACCTCCTTTACATTACATAAATGAACAATTCTTGGATGATACAAATGAAAAAACCTCCTTCTATATATAGGAGTCCATGGGGTCATAATATAATCCTAGCCGACCTAACAATAATAATTTAAGGGCACAATAATAACAATATGGGGGTTACAAGGGTACAATAATAACAATAAGGGGGTTACACTAACAACAATAAGGGACTATAATAGTAATATATGGACCTAACATGCCCATCTCCTTCAAAAAAGTGTTGTCCTCAACACTTGAGTAGCTCTGGGTGCTTCTGTATAAAATTCTCATCCTCCCATGTAGAATCTTCAGTGGGTAAGTTCTTCCACTTGATGAGATACTCTGAAATTGATTGATTTCGTAGTTGTCGAGTTCTTGTTTCCATGACCGCTTCAGGTTCCAATATGATTTTTCCTTCCTCATCAAGTTCTGGCAATATTGTTTGAACTGGAAGATTTTCACCTATAACCTTCTTTAAGCATGAAACATGGAAAACTGGATGCACTCGCGAAGAAGCAGGAAGCTCCAATTTGTATGCCATAGTACCAATCTTTTTCAACACCTTGTAAGGACCATAGTACTTTGGCGATAATTTATTATCCTTCTTAGCTTGCTTGAGGGACATTTTTTTGTATGGTTGTAGCCGTAAAAATACCCAATATCCTACATCAAAACTTCTCTCGTTGCGATGTTGATCTGCCTGTTGTTTCATTCGATTTTGTGCCAAGTTTAGGTTATCCTTTGAGAGTTGGAGAACTTCTTGCTGATGCTCGATGTGATCTTCCACTGCTTGAACCTTCGAATTTTCCCTTAAAGATGATGTGATGGATGGTGGATGATATCCATAAAGTGCCATAAATGGGGTCATTTTTGTTGCGGTATGGAAGGAAGTGTTATACCACCATTCAGCAAGAGGTAACCACTTGACCCATTGTGTTTGTTTATTAGATACAAAACAACGAAGATATCCTTCCAAACAATTATTTACTATCTCAGTTTGACCATCAGATTGAGGATGATAAGATGAGCTATGAGCTAATTGAGTACCCAAACAAGAAAATAACTCCGTCCAAAAATTTCAAGTAAAAATGGGATCTCTGTCGCTCACAATAACCCTTGGGCTTCCATGTAGCTTTTGAATTCTGTCCATAAATGTAGTAGCAACTGTACTTGCTTTAAATGGATGAGATAATGCACAAAATTGTGCATACTTGGTAATTCTATCAACTACCACCATGATGACACTCTTTCCTTCGGACTTAGGTAAACCTGTGATAAAATCCATTGAAATCTCCTCCCAACGTTGACTTGGAATGGATAAAGGTTGTAGAAGACCCAGGGTCTTAATTGTCTCAACTTTATTTCACTGGAAAACCAAACATTCTGCCATAAACTTTTGAATATCAGATTTAAGGCCATCCCAAAAAAATTCTTTCTTCACCCTGTGGTAAGTTTTTAAAAATCACGAGTGTCCTCCTAAAGGAGAAGTGTGCAATTCCAAAAGAATCTTTTGTTTTAGTTGGGAATTCTTGCAAATATATAAGCGATCTTTGTACCATAAGGAATCATTTTTTCAACTAAATGTATCAGATGTACTAGGATCTTGCTGCAACTTTTGAATGAGTGTCCATACATCTTTGTCCTTCTTCCATTCATCTCTTGCTTCGGTTATCCAATCTGGTTGGATAATAGAAATGGCACGAAGCAATGCTTCCACCTCTTCATTCTTTCTTGAGAGTGCATCTGCAACAACATTAAGCTTTCCTTTTTTGTAGATTATTTCAAAGTCATAACCCAACTTCTTTGTGACCCATTTTTGCTGCTCTTCTGAAGATAGTCTTTGTTCCAAAAAGTGTTTAAGACTATCATGATCAATTTTTACCTTGAAGTGTCTTCCCATTAGGTAAGGTCTCCATTTCTTTAGTGCATGTAGTATTGTCAACATTTCCTTCTCATAAATAGCCTTTTGTAAATACTTTCCTTTGATTGGACGACTTTCAAAAGCAATGGGTCTTCCT
This sequence comes from Pinus albicaulis, assembly GCA_034641835.2. Lineage (NCBI taxonomy): Eukaryota > Viridiplantae > Streptophyta > Pinopsida > Pinales > Pinaceae > Pinus > Pinus albicaulis. Next base: position 51,275 of record JAXQQM020076132.1, on the reverse strand, counting down.
TCTTGCATTAAAACAACACCAATTCCATTTCCTGAGGCATCACATTCCACAATAAAGGTTTTTTTGAAGTCTGGCATAGCTAAGATCAGTGCTAGTAACATTGCCTCTTTAAGATGTTCAAAGGCCTTAGTTGCTTCAAGAGTGCACGAAAATTCATATTTATTCAATAATGTTGTTAGAGGTGCTGCTATTCTCCCATAATTATCAACAAACTTGCTACAATAACATGTTAACCCAAGAAATCCTCGCAATTTCTCTATCGTTGTGGGGACATTCCATTCCTTAATGGATTTAATTTTGTTAGGGTCTACCTTAACACCCTCGTGAGATACAATATGACCTAGTTATTCCACCTCTTGTACTCCAAAGAAAAATTTGGAGGTTTTTGCATATAATTGTTTCTCCTCGAATAGTTTGAGCACCCTGTCAACATGTTGAACATGATCCTTCCAAGACCTGTTGTAGATTAGTATATCATCAAAAAATACTAACACAAATTTTCTAAGGAAGGGTTTGAAAATGGAATTCATCAACCCTTGAAATGTAGAAGGTGCATTGGTAAGGCCAAAACGCATGACCAAAAATTCATAATGAGCCTCATGAGTTCAAAATGTTGTTTTCAAATTATCTTCAGTCTTCATTCTAATTTGATGATATATTGAACAAAGATCCAACTTGGTAAAATAAATTGCTCCATCTAATTCATCCAATAATTCATCAATCACAGGAATGGGAAATTTATCTTTAATAGTGAGCTTATTGAGCTCCTTATAATTCAGACACATGCGCCATCATTCTTGTGCACCAATACTATTGGAGTAGAGAGAGAAATTTGACTAGGTTGAATTATACCAGCCTCTAACAATTTTGCAATCATATGTTCAATTTCACTCTTTTGGAGATAAGGATATATGTAAGGCCTGATGTTTGGAGGAACACTCCTTGGAATCAAATGAATATCATGATCATGATCATGAATAGGTGGGAGTCCTTTTGGAGATTTAAACACCCTGGAATGATTATCCAAGACTTTTTGGAGATCTGGAGAAATAGATGATTTTGATGTTGGAACTTCTAGTGAGCATAATTGTGCAATTACGCCTCGTTGTTCTTTCTTCAGAATATTTGTGATGACATTAAAGCTTATTTTATTTCCTAGCTTCCCTATGATACCCCATAATTCAACTTCCTTTCCTTTCGAAAAAAATTTCAAGAAACATTCATGAAAATTAAAAGCTACCGTCCCCAAAGATTGTAATCATTGTACTCCTAGTACAACATCAACATCTCCCATTGGAATGGACAACATTGGACTATTCAATACATATTCCCCCATGGTTAGCTTGATATTATGGTATTTTACAGAGAAATTTATAGTTCCTCCATTTGAAACCATCACTTGACATTCTGGTGCTGGGTATAGGAAGAAATTCAATTCCTTGGCTACCTTACAATGAATAAAATTATGGGTACTACCCGAATCAATCAACACTATTACCTTTTTCTTCTTGACATGTCCTCCTATCTCGAGAGTTTGAGGAGTGGTAATTCTTGCCAATGCATTACACGATATGGTCGGACTCATTTATTCTTCCTCTAGGGTTGGTTCATGGTGTATATCCTCTTATTTTGAAGTTTCTTCATTTTCTTCCTCCTCTTCACAATCTATGTAAAATAATTTCTTCTCAGCACACTTATGACCTTTAGTGTATTTGCTATCACAACTTTAGCAAAGCCCTTTTGATCTTTTTTCTTCCAATTGTTGTGGTGTCAACCTTGTAGGTTGTGGAAGTCTAGGAGTAGCAACACTTCCATCTTTATATATGTGAGTGGTAGCCTTCCTTGTCACCATAATTTTACATTCCATTTTTCTTGCCAACCTAAATGCCTTCTCCAATGAATTGGGTTCCCAAAGGCGAACCTCATGTTGGATGTTATCCTTTAAAGTCCTTATGAAGACATCAATTTTGTGTTCATCTGGAATATCAGTTACCCTTATATTCAATTTTTTGAATTCCTCAATGTGCTCCACCACTGAACCCTTTTGTTTGAGATTTATCAATTGGCTAAAGAAGGTGTTGCTCTTTGTATCCTCATAATGTGCTATCATTTCCTCCATAAAAATTGACCAAGTGAAAATATTTTTACGGGATAAAAGCCATCGATACCATACAAATGTATTTTGTTCTAAATATAAAGTTGGAATATGCACCTTTTGTGTGTTTTACACATTATTGAGATCAAAATATTGCTCCATCTATAATATCCATGTTACGGGATCCTTGCCATCAAACTTCTTGATATTGATCTTTGGAATATGGCAGGTCTTCCATCTAGCATTCGAGTTTATGAAATCATGATTAACATTTATTTTATTCCATCATGAGATTCTCCTACTATATTTTCACCATTAGGAATAATTTCTTGTATCCACTTTGACAAAGCTTCCTTCAAACCTTCCATGTCTTCCTTCAAACCTTCCATGTTTTCTTCCATGTCTTCCATGCCATTTTTCAAACCATCCATCTTAGCTTCCATGACATTCTTCAAACCATCCATCTTTGCTTCGATGCCTTTCTTCAAAACTTCCATTTCATTTTTTGTTGCTGTTTGCAAGAGCGAAATTTGGTGTACTTGCTCTTGTAATTTTGACATATCATGTTGTAATTCTTCATCTTCATGAGTCATAGTAAAGTATTCTGAGGGCTTAATGGGTGTTGAATTATTTTTAGGGGGGATTTTATAATCTAATACTGATATCTATGCTTCAATATTCCCTTGGAATCACTTCAAACTAATGTTTCAAACAAGATTTATGCAATTTGAAAAAAATACACACCTTTTCTTGATTTTGAGGAGCTCGATATTAAAACTGAACTATCTCTGTGATTTCAGATCCTCAATATCTGAAATTTGGTCTTGTAGTAGCCCTCAGAAGTTGCTTTCAAATTCCATAGGTCTGACTTGATTTGGATGCTTCAAGACAAAGGTATGCCCAATCTCCCACAATGACCTAATTATAGACAAGTTTAGTAGAAAGAACTTTTACGACGTGCCACATGTCACTGTTTCCTACTTCGGCTCTGAAATTGATTCATAGGAAACTAAATTTCGGGTACTTTCGACCACTTTTTACATAATTCTAATCTGATGCTTAGAGAGAGAGTTATGGTGATTTTCCTAAGGTCACCTATTTTAGATGAAATTCGGGAGCCTTCAAAAACCCTAACTTCCACAGATTATATCTGTGAAAATATTGCGAAACAAGATCTGAAATTTTCACATGACGTTAATGAGGATTTCGGCTTCGCGTGATAAAAATTTCAGCTTCTTTACCTTCGTAGAAAAAAATTTATAGCGAAAATTCCACGATGACCTGTTTAGAGTAGCGTGACCCTAGAATCTAAAGCTCTGATACCAAATGTTATGAAACCAACTCCAAAAATAGAAGAAAAGAGAGATCAACACCTTAGAAATAAGCCACTTTGATGGGGAAACCTCCTTTACATTACATAAATGAACAATTTTTGGATGGTACAAATGACAAAACCTCCTTCTATATATAGGAGTCCACGGGGTCACAATATAATCCTAGCTAACCTAACAATAATAATGTAAGGGCACAATAATAAAAATATGGGGGTTACAAGGGTACATAAATAACAATAAGGGGGTTATACTAACAACAATAAGGGAATACACTAGTAATATATGGACCTAACACAATATGGAAGCAATCACATCAACCAGAACTCATAAGACCCCACCCAACCATGACAAGAATTTCGTCAAACATGTCACAAACATAGCATCTACAGGTATAAACAAAAGATTTAAACAAATGGGTCTCTTTCTTATCTGAGAATGGATAAGAATCATTGCTCCCCTACATCATAGGATACAATACAATCTATTTGACCATAGATACATTGTGAATTCATTTACCGGCAAAAACACAGATAGAGCCATACATCATCACTGATAAAATACATGCTTATAACCACCATAATAACAACAGAAATACCGTGGATACAATAACAATGAAATCCATACATAAAATAGTATATTTGTATACTGAATACCTAAGGAATGAGATCTTCATTACTAAATGTAAAAACCCACCAGAGATGGGACTTCCACGTTCCACTCGACCATATATTGGCTGAGCCAAGTCTAACTTCAGCCAATCACCCCTGTGCCATATTCCAAGCATGAATGTGGGACTTTATCAAACACATTAACTAACACCAAACCAGGGCTACAAATACCAAACCATCTCAACCCCAAACCAACGATTCCACCTCATGGTCAGACATCACTAACCGTCATGGATTGGTCTCCCTCCAAGCTGCTCCAGGGCTCTAGATTGTTTGCTCCAACCAAGTATCCAGGACTAGTAAATCAACCCCAGTTGTTCTCAAGATCTTTAGCTTTTGTCCAACCAAGGCTTCAGGACTAGTAAATCAACCCACCTAGGGCTCCAGAGCATTTTTCCAACCAAGGTTCCAGGACTAGTAGCTCAACCCAACAGTTGTCCGTCGGGCTCCGGATCATTTGTCCAACCAAGGCTCCAGGAACTAATAACTCAGACCAACAACTAAAGGAATCATGAAAACCAACCAGAAAACAATTAATGGAAACAAATCCACAATACCATGGTTGTATAGGAAATGTCAAGGCTAGGAAAATCCACATGCATACCCATGCATGCCAAAACTAGTGAGGAAATCATACACACAACTCGGTACCTACATTCAGAACCTTATGTAGATGCTAATCCTGATGTCCTCTTGCGCTTTCCTGCTCTTCCTTTTCTTTCTTGATCCAAATCTCCAAAAATTCCACACTCTCCAAGAGTTCTCCAAGAATACACTAAGTGTCCAAGAGTATGAGAGAGAGAGAGATAATAATGAGAGCTCCAAAACTGCACTGAAAAAATCCTACCAACTGATACTCATAAGCCTTTTTATAGATGAGGCCTCTATTTTATTCATTTGATAGTACTCTCCTTCATTTTCCTCCTCACATGCAACTTGTGACCTTTCATCTCCCTTTTCTGCTAATTTCCATTATTTTCATAAATAAATGCCAATTAATGCCTCATGCATTTTCCAAAGCCTTTTCCATTTGCCTTTTCCACTTTCCTTAGCATTAATAAAACAAAGTGAACACCCGATAGGATGTTTTACCCACCATTAAACTTGGAATACATGTCCCATCATCGTGGTATTATATGTTTTAACATGAATGTTTTTAGCAGGGCACAACTGAGAGAGTATGAATAATATCTGTCCCATCTACAAAGAAGATGACCTTGACCTTGTACCTGTGAATGAGCCCTAAAAAGAAAGGCCATTATGGTCACCATGTACAATAACACGATGCGGGGGATAGTCGCAGGACAAATCAACATGCAAGGGCAGGAAACTTAACCCCAAAAGGAGCCAAGACAGAAACCCCCTTGAGAGTTACCTCCCAAGTGGTCCCCAAGTGATAAAACATCGTTTGTATGCATGCCAATTTCACTATATCATGCCACTCGAAACTAAGCAAAATGGGTCATGTTACCCCTCTTAGCCCAAGGGTGACCTTGCTTAACTCGTTTGTGAGGAGGGCTTCCCAGACCGCACTACTGCAAATGGATTTTACTCCCTATTGCAAGCTGCTAAGTTGATTTTGTGATCTTGGAGTGGTTAACTCACACTCCTATCTCCAAGACCCTAGCATAAGCTAGTGTTGGTGTAATACCAGTAAAAATAAAATACAAATCAATTTGATTTTATTATTGTATTAAGTTTAATGGTTGTTGTTTACAAAAGAGGGATGTGACGTGAAACTAAAATGGTGTGTAGTTAGTCACCCTAATCCAGCTATATGCAATTTTTTCATTTTAAATTCGATGAATGTTAGCTATGAGAGGGAAAGAGTTTATTTAACACACCAATGCCTACTAAGATGCACTTTTCACTAAATCTTCCTGAACGCAAAATATCCCAAGAATTTCAATTAATGACGCAAAAACACACCAAAACTCAAACCGAGAAAGAGACTAAAATAAGCCTCCCAAGAAAGAATGCAAAGCAGTCCAAAATTGAAACAACTAGGGAAACAAAGCCCAATAAAAAAAAATCAAAGCAATAAAAAACAAAAGCCATAGTGGAAACAAAAGATGGCAATGTCAATCAAGCTAGGGCTCGAGCACAATGGCTTCACCAGGTCCAATTTTCTACAAAAGACTAAACCACACCCTAGAGGCAAAGAGGACTAAACAAGATCTTAAAGCAAGTGATTCAATGTTACAAAACACTTCCAAAAGAACTTGATCAAATGACAGCTGTACAACTGGTCACAACACCACTTTTTGTGACACTAATGGCCAAAAATCAAGGAGATCACTCAACAAGACATAATGAAAATGAGAAACAATCCCAAAATATGAATGAAAAAATGTAAATCAGATCCAAACAATCGCTGAATACAACTAGTCAAACTGATATTGAAGTCAAGAGACCAAACTCAAAACTCAAGCTAAGGCTGTCAATCAAAAACTCAAGAATAAACTTAAGCAATGATAAAAAAGGAAGACCTTGAAGACAAGATTGATGCCTAATGAAAGAGAAAAATTCCTCTAAAGAGGCACTTAACCAACCCAGAGAAAAAGTGATGAAAAGGAAATATTTGGACGAAATCTAGAAGGTACACAATGAGCCCAAACTGTAAAAATCCAGAAGAAGAGATATTAGACTGAAGGCAAATGGTTTCAGAGGGTTAAAAGCCTTAGCTACGGGCACAAAATGGTCTAGACCGGGCTGGCCGCATGCATAGGATTTCCAGCCAATGGCTAAGGGGTCCCTGGCTGCGAGAAGAGCCTTACAAGGTCGCGACTAGGGTCTTGAAATAAAAATCCAATATTTCCTCATGCAATGACCAAAAGAGAATCAAAGTACAAAGGTAATATCCCTAAAAAATAGTGGAAAAGAGTCGCAAAAATTAAAGGAAGCTCAACGGATAAAAAAAAAATCGCAAAAATTCAAGGAAGCACAGCGGATAAAAAAACAAGGACCTAATCAGGATCTAAGGCAAAGCGAACACAAAAGCGATTGTGCTCTCATTGAAAGCACCAGTTTTGTTGTAGTGGAAACCATAAGTAGATGTTGCTTTGTGATTTAGTGTCCGATAGACCACCAGAAAGAAAAAGGCACAACTAAGAATATACAAAAGATCCAAATCCCATATGATTCAACAAGCATCATGTAAATGGATTTACACTATGAGGAAGAGAATAGTACCTTTCCTCGCAGTTTGGGGATGGATCTTGAGTTTGTATCAGAATTCTTGCACTCCACACAAGCGATCTACTCAATCCGCTTATGATCTCAACACCTGCACACAAACACAAACTCTCATGAACGACAAGAGATATTTCTCGGAATATCGTTAGATAAATGATAACATAAACCAATCACAAGATCTGAAATATAATTATGTAAGGGAGAGAACATGGACCTTCATTAATCTCATAGTAAATGATACAATGCTTCAATTCCTTCGCTCCAAAATCTCCTCTCCATTATCCAACAAAGTTTCCACAATAGATCTAATGAATGAGGATGAAGAGCACTCACGGAGAACTAAGACCTCATAAGATTTCTAAATGGCAGCAAAGTGGCATCAGAAGATCAAGATCTTAGCACATCAAAATCATGGCTCTCGAAAAGTAGCCTGACCCTCTCAAATGATCCAGTATAAATAGGTAGGTGATAGGTCCTGGGAAGATGAATGTGGATGATCAAGACGAAGAGAAGTCACAAAAGATTCTAATGGATGAGCCTTGGCCAACTTGAATTAGAAATTAATCAAACTGATCTCCTAGGGACAAAGTGATTTTGGAACATTCCCATGGCCACATGTATAAAAAGTATGGATTATGGCCTTAGCCACAGACATAAGAGGCCTAGGTATCAATTAGAGGCCCTTGGCCATGGGTACAAGCCTTCTAGCCCATGGCTAGGGGTCAAACTGGAAAAAAATATCACCACAAGTCAGGAAAAAGACAACTGTTCATGAGGGCTAAGGGTCAAAGATGCGGGTGTAGAAAAATAGGTTGATAAAATCAATAATATATTTCCCTTTCTCATTCCCTTATCAGGTTCTAACTCAGAGTCAGAACATGCATCTGATTTGGAAGCCTTCAGCTCGAACACAGTGACTACTTGGCTCGACACTCACTAGTGTTGTGAGTGGAGCTCTTATGGAACTCACACCACTTTCTCGTATCCTTATTTTTATTCGTGGTATTTTTATTTCCTTGCGGATTCGATGGGTTGTCCTGGGTCACCCCGCCTTGGATTTTCCCTTTTTTCTACGGTTTAGGGGCGCATTTCCCTTGCTTCAGATTCATAGATCCAAAGTCACGCTTCTTATGTTTAAAATTCTGCTTGATCTTTACAGTATATCGATAGGCGACATCGAGCGACGAGATGTCTAGGATCTCCATTTCATCTTGGATGTACTTATGCAAACAACTGTGGTACTTGAGTACCAAATTCCACTCAAAATACTTGATGCCTAGCTTTGAGTGAAGGTTATGAAAACCATTTGTGAACTCTGACACATCTTGGTACCTTCCCTACCACATTGTGGTCCACTTTATGTATTTGTCTTCATAGTTACCGATAGAGTAATATTGTTTCTTAATGGAGTCTAAGAAATAATTCCAAGTGGGTGTGGCTGAGAACAATGAGGGTTCCCCATCGTCCTTTTGCTCACAGTGGGTTTCCCACGAGTCCTTGACATGGAGGGCACCCTTTAGGAGTGAAAAAGTAATCTTTTCCTAGTTGGAAAAGTCATGAAATGAAAATTAACCTTCCAACATATTTAACCATTTATCTATGGCATACGCATCTATCTGGCCTTCAAATATGGGAATTTCAAAGTTAGTTTGTACCTTAAAAATCTGGTGCCTCTAGAGTGTCTACCAGATGAATATGTGTCACCTGTGGGTAGTTGTCGAAGGATTTGGGAAAAGTTATCCATCATCACGTTCCTATGTTTCTCGAGGGCATCCTTGAGCAATATTTTGAAAGGATCTTTTGCTCCCTCATCTTTCTTTTCCTCCGCCATGGGATGTTGTCGAGGTTTGTGAGGCTGAACTTGCAAATATTCAACTAGATTGAGACCTAACTCCTTATATCTTGAACTTGTTGGGGACATGCAAAGAAAAACAAAGAAAGAGAAGATTGCTCTGATACTGCTGATCTGAACTTATCCAAGAACACAATAGAATACTCATATAAACATAAACACAAAAGTGAAGCAGAAATAAAACTTCATTTCATTAATATCAAAGAACTTAAATATGCTTACATACATAATGAAAATAAACTAGCTCGGGCGATGGTAGCTTATCTTTGAGAAGATATGTGGTGGCTACATGCCTCTGAACTGTGTTATAATGAGGTTTTGTGGCCTTTTTATCATTTAGAAATAATGAGAAACCCTAAACATACAAAAACCTAACCCTAGGAGATGAAGCACCAAAAGCCTATGGGCCCCATCTGGGTGAGTTGGAACATCAACTTCCCAGGGTTGTAACTTTGGCATACGATATTTGTTTGGCTATCATAATACCTTGTTTTGAAGATGTCGAAGAGGAGGCTAGCAAAATAGTTTGGGACTTTTTCAATCTCTCCGTTTTTCCTATAAACATATTTTAGTCCCTCAAAACGACTCGGGAAGTTTAGGACTCGAAAATCTGCCAAAAATAGTAAATTGTGCTACAATTAAGGAAAATGAGCATCCAAGTGGATTAGGCGGGTGGCCACCAATATCCACCTGAAGTAGCATCTTCCTTCCTCCAATTCCCTGCTAGAGGAGTCTCCATGGGTTTGCTGCTTTCCCCGTGAAACTTCTTCAGTATCTCATTGGCATACTTGCCTTGAGAGACAAACAATTCCCCATCTCTTTGCCAATTTTACAACCCAAGGAAATAATGCAGGAGTCCCATGTCCTTCATCTCAAATTCTCTTGCAAGAATTGATCAACTTCTCATCACATGTCAAAATAAAATCGTCAATATATAATATTATAATTAATAATTTCCGTTCTACCACAATATGGTAAAGGTTCGCATCTGCTTCACTTTTGGTGAATCCCAACCTGGTGAAATAGATGTCGATCTTGGCGTACCAAGCACAGGGTACTTGTTTCAGTCCATACATCTCTCACTTGAGTTTGCACACATGTGACTCTGTGTCGAAGGTATTAAATCCTTCTAGCTGTTTTATGTACACCTCTTCCTCAATAATTCCATTGAGGAATGTTTTATTTACATCCATATGATGTATCTTCCATCCCATCTAAGTTGAAAGCATAAGAAAAGGTATCCTTGTAATATATTCCCTCCAACTAAGAGAAACCCTTGGCCAAAAATCTAACCTTGTGTTTCTCCACACTCCCATCTGGTGTTTGCTTCACCTTGTAGATCCACCTGGATCCTATAACTAACTTGTCCTCCAGTCTTGGGACAAATTCCCATGCACAGTTTCTGATAATCGAGTCATACTCCTATACCATGGCATCAACCCATACTGGTTGTTTTACTGCTTCCTCAAATGAGGATGGATCACTCTCTACACTCTCACTCATAAGATCCATGTATCCAGTGTACCAATCTTGGGACCTTCTATGCCTGCGCTGTGATGTGGGTGCTCCCACATTCTCTCTAGCATCATGCATCAACCTGCCAGCCTCTCTGATGTTCTTCCTTCCATCTATAGATGTCTCTGCATGAGAGGGTTCTTCCACTCTCTTCTCCTCTTCTTGTGGTTGTTCCACATCTCGAGGATCTTCTTTTGGAGCTAAGAGCTCCTAATCTACATGCATGTGAAGCTCCCTCTCATGGGAAATTCACATGGCCTTTCCTTCATCAAATTTCATATCTCTACGAACCACTTTCATCCTGTGAGATGGAAGGCACACCCAATAGTTGTGAGGTGTATCAGTGTACCCCACAAATATGCCCAACTTAGCTGTTAGTTCTCACATTTTCCATGCATCTTTGGTAACATGACAATAAAATGATGAACCAAAAATTCTAAAGTGTGCCACATCTGAATTCTTGCCATAAAAGGTTTCTTTTGGTGTACTCATTGTTTGGTGCAACCCAAATTTGTCCAACTTTGGTCAAAGACTTCGGATTTTTAGGAGTGGAGTGCATAGTACCGCAACGTTATAGTTACTACGCGATGTTCTAGGGGCTTCGGGGTGGGTTGAAGCCCCTTATTTTATAACGGGTATTGGGGTTTCATTTGATTTTTTTGTCGAATCCCATGGTATGTGGACCATGGTTTTTTCTATGTAATGTATATAAAGAGATGTAATGATTTTTCTAGGAGATCATTAGTCATAAGAAGCACAAGTCATCGATTCTTTTGTTATGTGTTTTGGGTCTTAGGGAAAGGCTCTACAGTTGAGTGCGCAGAGACCTTGGAAGAGTCTGCAGCTTAGTGCGTAGACCACTTGTAGCTGTGTGTGCAGGTCAAGAAGATGAATGTACTGAAAATATTCATATTAATAAAGAAGAAGAAATTTTGGGAAATATTATGTGTTTATGTGTTATGTTTACTTTCTGTTTGTGGATATGAAGTACTGATTATGAGTAAATGCTATGATTTCAGAGTTTATAATATGCTTATGTAGCGAAGTAAGTTGTTAATTTATACAGTGCAATAGTGATATGTATGCTAGAAGAATAAGTAAAACACAAAAAATTGAAGTAGAAGCCACTTCACGCAGTCCCTCATGGTTGCAAAAACCTGGTTCTGGAACCACCCATAGCCACTTTGAGTGAGACTGCGATATGCTTGCAGGTCGTTGCCGAAAGGGCCATTGTCTGAGGGTTTTGTTGGTGCAAAGTACAAGCCAAACTTGGGTCAAGCCCAAAAAACCCAACAAATGGTTCTGTTTCCAGGACCGAGATTTGTTTGAGGGACATGTGGATGTGGCATCCGTCAAAGAACAAAATATAGGATTGGGTAAGTCAGAAAGAGCAAGAATTCACAAATAAGGAAAACTGAAATTTGTGGTTGACGACTGAAGCCTGGTTGCAGAGGTATATTTTCACATAACAAAACGATATTTTCTTCATTTCATTTGCTAATGAATGATATGAATGGGTATCAAGGTTGACCGAGAACAAGACTTGTTTTAAAAACGACGAGCATACCACATGGGGCCATGAATTGATACAATAACTCAAGGATACCAGTAACAACGTTGCAAGAGCTATTGATTTTTAGATTGATAGTATGCTGGGAGGATTTATCACTGAATTCGCCATAGATATGATTGTATCTTACAACGAAGTTGAGTGAATAATTTTCAAGGGTACATGAGGTAAGTATCTAAATTCTTTGAAGTTTTTGAATGAAATGATTTTCTGTGAAAAATGCATGCTAAGAATGCATTCAGATTAACGTTTGGGCGAAGAGGGAATAAGACTTAACTAGGAATTGGGTCTACGCGAAGTGGAAAGCAATACAGAGTAGATCGAGAACCAAAGAAATTTATTGAGACTCATTATAGTCCCTTGTTAGGTGAATCCGAGAGTAAAGAAGAAATAAGTAACCCCACAACCCATGAAGGTGTTTCGAAGTTAGAAGTTGAGAATAATCAAGGCATCTTTGGGTTTCCCCATCCCCCTCCCCCTAATTCACCTACACCCCATCCCCATCCCCCTAATTCCCCTACACCCCCTCCACCTCCTCCTAACCCCCCAAGAAGGAACATGGCTGATGACATTAAGCTTGTTGAATCAAAGTTTAAACTCGAGAGGGGAGGGGGGTGAATCAGTTTAACACATTCACGGACATTTTAAAACTTTTTCATTAACACTTGTTTACACCTTCATTTCATGTTCAACTTAACATGTGAGTAATCTTAGAATGTGAGCAGCAAGCATTAATATAATGTAACATTAGACTTAATATGAGAGCAGCAAGTATTAAGCACATGATATAAACCAGATCAACACATAAACATCATTCACAGAGACACCAGATACAAGTGGAAACCCATAAAGGGAGAAAACCACATCTTGTTATTGTTGTGATGCAAAAGCAAGCTCCAACTCCCTCTCACCACTGATTTTTTGTAGGCACCAACCTACAGGAGGCTCAAACCTCAATTATACAAGCTACAACTTGCAAGGAAGCTCCAACTCCCATCAATTTTCTGCAGGCACCAACCTACAGGAGGCTCCAACCTCAATAAGCTACAACTGACATTTTATCAAGCTACAACTTGATGTGGAAGCACCAACTCCCATCTATTTTCTACAGCACCAACCCCGCCCACCGCCACCGAAGTTTCATCAAGCTACAACTTGATGTGGAAGCACCAACTCCACTCAATTTTCCGTGCACCAACTTAGGAGTGCCATGAGGCCTCCAAATCCCCGCCCCCCGCCCAATCGACATTTCATCAAGCTACAACTTGATGTGGAAGCACCAACTTCCTTACTCTTTCAAAAGAAAACACTTGTTGATTTACCTTGGATATCAGCTCTGTTCTGTGGCATATCTTCTACTGTCCATCAGTCCTCATATCAGCCCTGCATCATCTCTGCTCATCTTCTCCTTCTTCTTGTCTCACTGCTTCATTTCTGCATTCTCTAACTTTTCACTGCATCTCATTCTGCTCCTCCTTCTTATCTTTTCTGCCTCAATCTTCTGTACTCTGCATTCTCTTCTTTTATGCTCTCTATCTCTCTAACCTCTTTGTGCATATCAATGTGATATTATATATAGATTTCATCACATGACTCTTTATATTCCTCAGGGAATTTGAAGTGAATAGTCCTGACTTTTTCCCTTCTGCCTTCTCATTTCTTTTACCTGCTCATTCAGAAAAATATAACAATATGCATTAATTTCAATATTACAGTGGGAGTTTTGTTTTCCTACTGGAGACTTGCCAATGCATCACAAACAATAAAAAATGAATTACAACATTTACATTCACATTTTCAGTTACGCACTTCAATTTCACTCAGCTCCTTTTATGGATTTTGGCTTTACTGGATTTGTCTTTTCTGCTGCTGTTGAGTGACTGTTCTGTATACTTTGGTTCACCTCTGTGTCTATTCATCTGTTCATTGTACTTGTGTACACCAGCTACATATATAACTACTTTTCAGGTTTTATTCTCAAATACATATGAATCTTGGCGATGTTTGTTCATTACCAATCTCTGTTCTCGGGCTACCTGCTTACATTCTCTGTTCATATATGAGCTTAAACTTAATGGTTGAAACTCACATTACAATTTGAATTCATCTTTTTCCCTTCACAATTTTTCTGCCGCTGTCTCTCTCTCTTTCGTTCTTGCAGGCTCTCTTCTTCATTGCAGTTGTATAACTGCTGTACATATAACTATCTTTTAATATAACTGCTGGGCAATTTCAATACTTTTTAATTCCTGCACTGGCAACCTTTACATGTTGAATCCCTTTGCTGCACATTTCTTCAATTATGCAATCTCCAAGACACTTTATCTTCAACTCCAGATTCTGTAAGTCTGAGTTATCAACCTCCACTACGTATTCAGTCAGATCAAATATGCAGATTTTCTGTTAAACAGATTTAAACTTCAACTTTCTCACTGTTCAATACAAAATATGATTACACCAAATAATGAACTCCCGCACAATAAATATTTTCCTTTGTAGCACTCTAACCAAGCCACGGCTCTTGCATCAACATTACAAGGCCTTCCAATTGATTTATGAAAACCTCGCTCAGAACTTCAATGTTGTATATCACTCTTGGGCTTTATATTATTAAACATGTGCCACTACAAGCAATGGGCCCACACATACAACAAACGTGGAACACACAAACCCAATTCATACCTTCGTTAAATCCACATGCTCATCTAATGGTTGTTAACACATCGCATCGCTTCATTTGATCCAACGGTTATTGCGCAGGTTAACTGCACGAGGGTTAATATTCAATAGCTCCGTGATGGACTGGACCCCGGCGCTTAAACGGCCCTTCATATCCGACGGTGGAGAGCACGTCGCCTTGCCCCGTGTGATCCAACGGATATCGCTTGACTTACTTTCACGACCGTTAACTCACGATGAGAGAAATTTTCCGAAATTGCTTGAGGCCACGTGTCAGACAGTCAATGAAATCGCTCCCAATTCTTAAATACCGCTTACCCGAAGAAGGCGGTGCGATCAAAGCTGGAAACCCGCCTTTACTGTTCACTTCTTCGTGGTTCTGCTGCTTTCTCCCTCAGGGTTCCATCCCCCTTTATTATTTATGAATTCTGCTCTTCGCCTTCAATGAACCTCGCTTCAGTAAACACACAGCTTCGTGCCTCTGCCTATTATGAAATTGGCCACACAGGCCAGATTCCCAATAATCAATCACAGTCTCATTCACTTTCGTTTCTCCATGAAAGCATAACTCTTTTTTAATTGTTCTTCCTTCGCGCGATTATGTTAATGTAACTCAGGTTATATATAATTCAAGCTAGTCCATACTCTCAACAGAGATTGGAATGGATAGGCTTCTTCCCTATTTGTGGTTGCAAATATACATTAAAGGGCATCTAAACTAACACAGGTCATATATATATATATATATATATATATATATATATATATATATATATATATATATATATATATATATATATATATATATATATATATATATTCCAACAAACATGCTCTGCGATAAGTTGTCCATTCAATTTCATTCTTCAGAAAGCGGGTCAAGCCTATTGAATCCACCATACAGAATTACATCCTTTACTGATTTGCTATCTCGTGCTTTTACAGAAATCGAATCTATCAGCCCTTTACTCAGATTTACTCAACCATACTTAACACATATTTCGAAGAGACCAGAACCCTCCAACTTTAGAGGTTTGTCAGGATGTATGAATCAATTAGAACTTCTGGAACAAATTGCCTCTCCACACAGAGATTAACAGTTCAGATTTTCTCATAATGTAATAAATCAGGGATTACAAGAATCGACCCCTTTCTGTCAACCTGCAATGGGTTCACAATTTTGGTTCATTCCAGAATGCATACAACTTGTCCTCTATACATTGAGTCAGGAAATTAAACAAACAGGAATATACAGAGTGATTAACTCTTCCTGATTATAAGTCACACTGAGTCACTAATTCATCCAATGATACAGAGTTTCACACTAACCCTACTATAGTATTGCCATTAATCCATTGGTTCCAATACACACAATTCCACAGTTCTTCATCAACATATACCAATGAAACCAACTACAAAACCCTCCTGGTCTTGGCCAGATATTCAATTGGCCCTTCAATTAATTACCTTGTCTCTCCCTAGCAGCTCTTTCCTTTTCCATCTCCTTTGCCTCTGTTTCCTCTGATGTCTCTGCTGCCTTTCCAGATCTCCAATCAACTAACCCTTCTAAAACTGCCTCAACTTCATGTTTCATGCTCTCTTTGCCTTATTGCTGTTTCAAGTGCTCCTCCTTTGTCATTTCCTTTGCCATCAATGAAAACATTTCCAACAGTCTCCCCCTTTGGCATTGATGGCAACCCATCCACCAATAATTCAATACTTCCTCCATGTCTTCCTCTATCTGGCTTCTTTTAGAAGACCCTATCTTCTGTTACTTTCTTTTCCTCCCCCTTTGAAATCAATGGCAAAGGGTTGCACATTTCCTAGTGTGCTTTCTATCTCTTCATTTCCTCTTTCTGAGATGTGTTTAGGCCTTCTTCTTTTGACTTTGTACCTTGCTGCTCCAAACTGGTGTACAAGAGTTGTTGAGAGAACACTTTTGAGAATATTTGAACTTATATATACATATTAAGTCGATACCATTCCGAAGCATAGACTCCTTGCACTTGTATAGAGAGTAGGTGATGACAACCATATATAATCAGAATTGTATAATAAGAGATGCATTATTGGATCAAGACTTAAGGATTGTGAATGCTCCATGTGACATATAGAGCTTGCTTCAACTATATTATAATCTTCATTTGAAATCCATATCTGTTGAGGAAGTTGTAGTAGGAGTATGTCCTCTTTTGCAATACACATCTATAGTACCACACCTCATTTCAATGGTGAAATAATACCAATTTTGTTCTGTTGAAGTATGCTTGAGATGAATTAATAACAGACTTTTGAGCTTCAACTGGTAATCACAACTAGTCCTTCAAACTTTAGATACTTTAACTATTCTGTCATGATGATCTTCCACAAAACATTTTCATGATGTTTAATTGATATCTCTGTAAACAAACTTCACATGGTGTTGTGAATGATTTCAAGAGAGAGACCTGATAGATATGTACTGACTTCAGGAATGCATGCAAATATATAGAAAAATATACTGCTTCAATACACAATATAACGTTTCAAAAACACAATACTGATCCTTTTGCTTTGTAATTGACCTTTTCACGCTTGAATAATGCAGATAACTCTGGGATACTAACTTGGTGTACTTTTTCATAATCCCTTGATCCTGAGGACCTGTACCATATTTATGCTCCACTAATAACACTTGATATTCAGTTGATAGGCATGCTGCTTGTACCTAAATACCAATTGAGACTGCTTTGATAAACCATGCAGAGACTTCACTTCAGTTTGCACATTAACCCATAATTAAGACATTCTTCATGAATTCTACTATTGAGTTTTCCATTGTTCACACCAATAGTCATCAATATCTTGAATTTGATCTTGGCATATTTAACCATTTGCTTATTCTGCCACTTTGTTCAAAGGAATGTCAATGCATTTTTCTTTCTAAGACTGCTCCAGAATCATTGCTGCTTTAAAGATCAATTCAATAGTTCTAATATAAAGATCTTTGGGAAGACATCTTCAATTTATTTTCTATGGATCTTCATGGCCTGATTTATCAAGGATTTATTACTCACTTTACTGCACTCCTCCAAGGGGACTTTTCATAGATGAATGATGTACTGACATCAAAATAGTAGACTCTTTTCTTACTTAATCTTCTTAATCTGATTCACTGTTAGTTCCACAGGCTGATGTTCTCTCTACTACCATGGTTGCTTGCTGCCTTCTTTTCTTTCATCAATTTGTCAGCTAAATAATCTTCTTCCTCTATACTTCTTTGTTAGAGGAATTTTTCTTTTCCCTTCCTGATATTATAGCTGTTCTCATTCTAAGGTGCTCTTCTTAGACTATTTTCATGGGGTCTATATATGAACTGCTCTCCCCCTGGGATGTTGCTTCATATTTGTCACTAGATGGATTTGTGCTTTGCTTCCTAGAACAACTCCCCCTGAGACTATGGAGGATTCGTTATGTTATTGAGATAATAGGCTCCCCCTTTCTCTTTTCCTTCCATACTTTATTGGGGTTCTTCATAATGTCTGCACTTCTTTTAAATTCATAGTTTTGTTTGATTTTCTTTGTTTCCATCATCTGTTTAGAGTTCTTTAGTATATATGGCAGTTTACAGTCGTTTTCTTTGTGGCCAAGCTTAAGGAATACATAACATCTTATTTTGTCAAAGTACATTTGAGCTGATGTATAATAATTTGTTCCCCTTCTTGAATACATTTTACAATCAACATATTTATGTCCAAAATTATTGCATGCATAACAGTAGCCATGGAAATAATTTGTGTACCTGGTGGAAGATTGTCTTTTCCATTTGCTTGCTTGAGGGGTTCTTCTCTTTTGCTGCATCCTTTGCTGGTTGGACTGGATTGGCTTTGTCTTACCATATGCTGCATTATGTCCTAGTTTATGACAAGAGAAACATGTGCTATTTTTCATAGGAGGGAGGAACCTCTTTTGACATCTTCCAAATTTTTTCAATTCATCCTTAGGAGCATATGAGCCTTTAGCAGCTGATTGTTTCATCTTCTCATTCTCTATCCTACCATGTTGCTGCTTGATTATATTTGTTTCTTCACAAATCCTGTTCTTGTTGGCTTCTATTTTTGTAGTAATCTGCTGAGCTACTTCACTGTCCTTTACAGCTTTTACAAAGATGATTTTCTTGTTATCTTCTGCCTTGGACTTACTGGTTTCTCCTTCATATCCTATCCTAGTCTTTATGAGAGGTGACCTTTGTGCATTTAGAATCTAGTCCAACTGTCCAAAGCCTTTCATTAGAGGTGTATTCATTAATAGTTCTCTTTGGGATTTTTCTAAGTTCTTTCTTAGGCTTCATTACTTTTTCTTCCAATTTTTCACATTCAAACTTTTCTCTCTCATTTGTTGCAGCAGAGTGTCTTCTACTTTCTTTTCTTCTTCAAGCTGTGTCTTCAGGCCAATAATTTCTTTCTTATCTTCATATTCTCTCTCATCACATATTTGCACCAATGTCTTCAGGTCTTTGTTTTCATTCTTCAGTCTTTCTATTTCAGTCAAGGCTATGTCAAGTTTGGCTTTTTCCTCAGCTGCAATTTCTTCATGGTTCTTACTGCAATTCACACTAGCAGGTACCTCATTTGATTGAATATTTTCCTGTTGACATGAATTTTTCTTCTTCTCCTTCTTGACAATGCAATCCTCAGTGTCTACTGCATGCATGAAATGCAATCTGTCCCAAATTTCTTTTGTAGAGTCTAGATCCATTATCAACTCAAAGTCCTTGTTATGAAGACTGTTATATATCACACATTTTACCTTGGAATTCCTCTGTTGTTCTTTCACCGTGGGGGAGTCTGTGCAGTAACCATCACAAACAAGCTTCCATACCTCAGGTTCATTAGCCATTAAACCTGTTTTAACCTTATCTCTCCATTCAGGAAAGTTTGCTGTATTTAGCACAGGTACATTTTGATAGTCCATGACTCAACTAGATCTCCTTCAAGCTATTAAGCTTACACCAAAGGAACTTGGCTCCGATACCAATTGTTGAATCCTTAGTTAAACTGAGAGGGGGGGGGGGGGTGAATTAGTTTAACACATTCATGGAATTTTAAAACTTTTTCATTAACACTTGTTTACACCTTCATTTCATGTTCAACTTAACATGTGAGTAATCTTAGACTATGAGCAGCAAGCATTAATATAATGTAACAGTAGGCTTAATATGAGAGTAACAAGTATTAAGCAGATGATATAAAACAGATCAACACATAAACATCATGCACAGAGACACCAGATATAAGTGGAAATCCATAAAGGGAGAAAACCACATCTTATTATTGTTGTAATGCAAAGGCAAGCTCCAACTCCCTCTCACCACTGATTTTTTGTAGGCACCAACCTACAGGAGGCTCCTACCTCAATTCTGCAAGCTACAACTTGCAAGGAAGCTCCAACTCGCATTAATTTTCTGCAAGCACCTACCTACAGGAGGCTCCAACCTCAGTCAGCTGCAAATGACATTGTATCAAGCTACAACTTGATGTGGAAGCACCAACTCCCATCTATTTTCTGCAGGCACCAACCTACAAGAGGCTCCAACCTCAGTCAGCTACCACTGACGTTTCATCAAGCTACAAATTGATGTGGAAGCACCAACTCCCATCAATTTTCTGCAAGCACCAACCTACAGGAGGCTCCAACCTCAGTAAGCTACAACTGACATCTATCAAGCAACAACTTGATAGGGAAGCTCCAACTTCCTTACTCTTTCAAAAGAAAACACTTGCTGATTTACCTTGGATATCAACTCTGTTATGTAGCATCTCTTCTACTGTCCATCAGTCCTCATATCAGCCCTGCATCATCTCTGCTCAGCTCCTCCTTCTTCTTGTCTCACTGCTTCATTTCTGCATTCTCTAACTTTTCACTGCATCTCGTTCTGCTCCTCCTTCTTCTTATCTTTCCTGCCTCAATCTTCTGTACTCTGCATTCTCTTTCCTTACGCTCTCTAGCTCTCTAACCTATTTGTGCATATCAATGTGATATTATATATAGAGTTCATCACATGAATCGTTATATTCCTCAAGGAATTTGACGTGAATAGTCATGACTTTTTGCCTTCTGCCTTCTCATTTATTTTACCCGCTCATTCAGAAAAATATAACAATATGCATTAATTTAAATATTACAGTGGGAGTTTTGTTTTCCTATTGGAGACTTGCCAATGCATCACAAACAATAAAAAAATAATTACAACATTTACATTCACATTTTCAGTTACGCACTTCAATTTGACTCAGCTCCTTTTCTAGCTTTTGGCTTTACTGGATTTGTCTTTTCTGCTACTGTTGAGTGAGTGTTCTGTATACTTTGGTTCACCTTTGTGTCTATTCATCTGTTCACTGTACTTGTGTGCACCAACTACATATATAACTGCTTTTCAGGTTTTATTCTCAAATAAATATGAATCTGGGCGATGTCTGTTCATTACCAATCTCTGTTCTCGAGCTACCTGCTTACATTCTATGTTCATATATGAGCTTAAACTTAATGGTTGAAACTCACATTACAATTTCAATTCATCTTTTTCCCTGTACAATTTTTCTGCCGCTGTCTCACTCTCTTTCATTCTTGCAGGCTCTCTTCTTCATTGCAGTTGTATAACTGCTATACATATAACTGTCTTTTAATATAACTGTTGGGCAATTTCAATACTTTTTAATTTCTACATTGGAAACCTTTACATGCTGAATCCCTTTGTTTCACATTTCTTCAACTCTGCAATCTCCAAGACACTTTATCTTCAACTCCAGATTCTGTAAATCTAAGTTATCAACCTCCACTGCGTATTCAGTCAGATCAAATCTGCAGATTTTCTGTTAAACAGATTTAAACTTCAACTTTCTCACTATTCAATACAAACTATGATTACACCAAATAACGAACTCCCGCGCAATACATATTTTCCTTTGTAGAACTCTAACCAAGCCATGGCTCTTGCATCAACATTACAAGGCCTTCCAATTGATTTATGAAAACCCCGCTTAGACCTTCAATATTGTCTATCACTCCTGGGCTTTATATTATTAAACATGTGCCACTACAAGAAATGGGCCCACACATACAACAAACGTGGAACACACAAACCCGATTCATACCTTCGTTAAATCCACGTGCTCATCCAACGGTTGTTAACACGTTGCATCGCTTCATTTGATCCAATGGTTATCGCGCGGGTTAATTTCACAAGGGTTAATATTCAATAGCTGCGTGATGGACTAGACCCCAACGCTTAAACGGTCTTCCACATCCGACGGCAGAGAGCACGTAGCCTTGCTCCATACAATCCGACGGATATCGCTCGAGTTAACTGCACGAACTTTAACTCACGATGAGGGCGGTTTTCCGAAATCGCTTGAGGCCACGTGTCAGACAGTCAATGGAATCACTCCCAATTCTTAAATATCGCTTACCCGAAGAAGGCGGTGCGATAAAAAACGGAAACCCGCCTTTACTGTTCACTTCTTCGTGGTTATGCTGCTTTCTCCCTTAGGGTTCCGTCCGCCTTTATTATTTACGAATTATGCTCTTCGCCTTCAATGAAACTCACTTCAGTAAACACACAGCTTCGTGCCTCTGCCTATTATGAAATTGGCCACACAGGCTAGATTCCCAATACTCAATCACAGTCTCATTCACTTTCATTTCTCCATGAAAGAATAACTCTGTTTTAATTGTTCTTCCTCCGCGCGGTTATGTTAATGTAACTCAGGTTATATATAATTTGAGCTGGTCCATACTCTCAATGGAGATTGGAATGGATATGCTTCTTCCCTATTTGTGGATGCAAATATACATTAAAAGGCATTTAAACTAACATAGGTCATATATATATGTATTCCAGCAGACATGCTCTGTGATCAGGTGTCCATTCAATTTCATTCTTCAGCAAGCAGGTCAACCCTATCGAATCCAACATATAGAATTACATCCTTTACTGATTTGCTATCTCGTTCTTTTACAGAAATCGAATCTATCAGCCCTTTACTCAGATTTACTCAACCATACTTAACACATATTTCGAAGAGACCATAACCCTCCAACTTTAGAGGTTTGTTAGGATGTATGAATCAATTAGAACTTCTGGAACAAATTGCCTCTCCACACAGAGATTAGCAGTTCAGATTTTCCCATAATGCAATAAATCAGGGATTACAAGAATCAACCCCTTTCTCTCAACCTGCAATGGGTTCACAATTTTGGTTCATTCCAGAATGCATACAACTTGTCCTCTATACATTGAGTCAGGAAATTAAACAAACAGGAATATACACAGTGATTGATTCTTCCTGATTATAAGTCACACTGAGTCACTAATTCATCTAATGATACAGAGTTTCACACTAACCCTACTACAGTATTTCCATTAATCCATTGGTTCCAATACACACAATTCCACAGTTCTTCATCAACATATACAAATGAAACCAACTACAAAACCCTCCTGGTCTTGGCCAGATATTCAATTGGCCCTTCAATTAATTACCTTGTATCTCCCTAGAAGCTCTCTCCTTTTCCATCTCCTTTGCCTCTGTTTCCTCTAATGTATCTATTGCCTTTCCAAATCTCCAATCAAATAACCCTTCTAAAACTGCCTCAGCTTCATGTTTCATGCTCTCTTTGCCTTGTTTCTGTTTCAAGTGCTCCTCCTTTGTCATTTCCTTTGCCATCAATGACAACATTTCCAACAAAGCTACCTAGTTTTAGAGGACTTGAGTCATAGGATCCTCAGAAGTTTTGGTTTGTACCTGATGCAGTACGGAAAGCAAGACAAGTTATTGAAAAATATGTAAATAAGGTGTAGCTCATCACAACGTTGCAAGAAAGAGCGCTGACATGGTATATGAATTATTTTATGACTAATCAGGCTTCTTCATTGGATGATATTATGAAAGCGTTGGTATCAAAATTCAAGAAGCCAAATTCTAAATCACAATGTATTATTGAGTTGAATGAAATCAAACAAATAATTAATGAATCTCTTTGGGAGTTGAATCAAAGATTCAAGGTGTTAATGGGACAATTAAGCTTTTACATACCCCCAACGCAACATAAAGAATGGTTTATAGCTGTGCTACTACGACATATCAAGTTACCCTTGTCACAACAGAAAATAACAACTCAAGCCGAAGCTCTGGAAATTGAAATGAAGTTGGAAGCTTCGCCAATAATATATACCCATGTAGGAGTAGATTAGATTCAGAGTCAGCTAACAAATTTGACCTTGGAACTACAAGATCTCAAGAAAGGAAAATAAGTTAGACAAGAAGTGTGGTGTATAAAGTGCAAATCAGAAGGCCATTCTAAGGAACAATGTTCGATGTTCAAAGATTACTTGGCTAGTGGAGCACCTAATCCGTTAAATCCAAGATCAATCCTATAGTGCGATATATGTAAAAATAAAGGCCAACATTACTCTGAAAATTTCTATTTATTAAAGAAATATGTGCAGACCCCAAGGTAGTTGTTTTTAAACTTTTGTAACTCAGTGGGTCATGATGAGAAAAAATGTCGAAGTTATGACTTGATGATGGTTCACAGTGTTGATGCTTATAGAATTCATGCCAAAGGATGCACACATGAGGATCAAGGACAACATGCTGGTCAACGAGGTTTCCAAGGATGAAGAGGAGGAGCTGGTCGAGGATGCAACCACACTATCTGTTACAACTGTGGATATACAAGACACTACACAAGATATTTTCAAAATCCTACTACAACCTGCAAGTATTGTAAATATTTTGATCATGTGATAGAGGAATTTCCGGTTCTTATGACGAATATGCAGGAGAAAAGGAACCAACAGCCCACACAAAATTTGAAAATGATGATTGCTGAACCAAGGGAGGATGAACTATGCGTCAACATTGTAACAAGGAGTGCAGCTGAAACGAGAGATGATAAAGCAGAGGGTAATAATAAAATGGAAGATACATGGGTAAGAAAGACCATATAAAAATCCCTTGGGTTCAGTATATAGAAGGAAAAGGAAATGTTCATGGAGGTGAAGCGAAGCTTCATGGATGTCAGATCTTCAACATCTAAGGTGCAATCGAAGCTAATACCAAAGAAGGAATGTGTTAAGGTAGCCACTCTGACACAAGAATTGGATCCAAGTATTTTAAGGCCATTATTACAGACTTGCATGAAGCTGTTGAGGAATCAAAGGGTTGTCGAAGGACTCCAAGAGTTGATAGACTCATGCGCTAATAAAGAAGTTCCACAAAGCGATCAACACATAGTAAACAACTCACATCGACATAAGAAGATAATGGGGAAGGAAATGAGACTAACTATGTAGATTGAGGAATATGATATGGATCAAGTAATCCTAGACTTTGGATCTGATGCCAACGTGTTACCTAAGAAAAATTGGGAATTAATGGGAAGACTAAAGCTGAAATGGTCATTGATCTAGTTGAGGATGACCAACCAACATAATATCCTCCCTATGGGAAGGTTACTTGGCATTGTAGTAGATATTGAAGGAGTGTGCGCTATTATAGACTTTGAGGTGATTGAAATTGTAGATGATAGAAACCCCTATCTAGCGCTACCTGGATTGGATTGGTATTTCAATACTTTGGTGATAATCAACTTGAACTGAGAGACAAATGGTGTTCGAAAAAAACAATATGAGGGTGATTGTTCCATTAGACCCATCAGAAGGAATGCACTATGGAACATGTTCGGGATGAGTACTGCAACACAAATGTCGAAAACAGTGATCAAATAACAGCTAAGGAGGAAGATTAGATTAATCCCACTACGGAAGGTAAAATAAGTTGGGAACAAGATAGTTCATGTACTTTAGATTCCAAGGAATAACTAGAAAATTTCCAGAATAGGTTGCATGAAATATCTACCAAACGATGTGCCAAAATCACAAATCACTTCATTGCATAACTTCAAAGGTATGTAGTCTACCTTATTATGAAGGGATAGGATATATAAGTTTTTTTCTTGATAAATATGAAAGAGAAATACCAGAAGAATAAAGGTTGCAAGATTTGGATGTAGCCCTGAGGTCTACACCTGCTATATGGTGGGGTACTTATAAAAATAATATAGGAAGTTGGGATGAGTATCGAAGTTTGATGTGGGTTAGATTTAGGCCAGTAGATATAGGAGTCAAAGTAAAGTACGGTGGCAAGGTTGACCCCTAGGAGCACATTCATTGCTGCACTTTGATTTCGAAAGAAGTTCCAGAACAGGAGTGGGTACATGGGTTTATCAACACACTAGAAACAATTCCTATGAATTGGTATCTTCAGATAGAAGTGTGACATGGAACTGTGAACTGGACAAAATTTGTTGAAGGGTTCATACTATCATTTAGTTTTGAAGATGACTATCCATGCATAGATTCAAACATTTAGAAAGTCATAGAAAATGTTTAATAAGAACATAACTTCATTAACATGGAAGCAACCAGACCGTGCAATTGGAGCAAGCACTGGAGTGTTATTATGTGATTGCAGAAGAAGATGATGAGGATAAACACAATATTTATATCACATAATCCGAAGGACACCGCAAAGTTAAATACTCGATATAGCGAAGCCCACAAAAATGAAGAAGGTGAACATCAGATTAGAAGAAAAACCAAAATTTGCAATGATTGGAGATTATTGGGATGAAGAAACATTTAACAAAATTACATAACTGCTACACGAGTATCAAGAGATATTCCCCATGAAAATTTATGAATTGAAGGGCATAATAGGGGACCTAGGAGTTATAAGGATCCCCCTAAAACCTGAAGAAAAGAAAGTAAAGTAAAGACCATATAGGCTAAATCCGAAATACAAGGAAAAAGTGAAGAAAGAGTTAGATAAAATTACCAAAGTTGGGATCATTGAACTTGTCAAAGAGTCTGAATGGGTAAGTCCCATGGTAGTTCAGGAAAATAAGACAATAGGGGAGATCAAAATTTGTGTTAACTTGAGAAAACTAAATGATGCATGCTTGCATGACCCCTTTCCCACACCATTTACAGATAAAGTATTAGACAATGTAGGAGGACAAGAGGCCATTTCTTTCATAGATGGATTTTTGGGTTACCATCAGATCAGAATTGTGCCAAAATATAGACACATGACAACTTTTGCTACAGAGTGGGGTTCTTACCAGTACACTGTGATGCCTTTTGGCTTGAAGAATGCTCCCGCCATATTTTCTAGAGTTGTAGTTGCAACTTTCAAAGAATATATACACAATTTTTTGGAAGTTTACTTTGATGACTGAGAAGTCTTTGGGATATTGAAAAAGCATGTTGCAAGCTTAAGGTTGATGCTGGATACAAGTAGGCAATACCAAATATCATTAAATTTGAAGAAGTATATCTTTTGTGTACTATTTGGCATACTATTAGGCCATGTGGTTTGTAAGTAGGGATTAATGGTGGATCCCACAAAGATAATAGTTATTACAAACTTTCAAGCGCAAAAAACACTGAGACAACTGCGCAAGACACTTGGACACGCTGGCTATTACATAAATTTTATAAAGGGGAATGCATAGATAATTGTGCCAATGGAGAAGTTATTGAAGAAGGATGTCACTTTTCAATGGGATGAAGAATGCCAGAGGAGCCTCAACATACTAAAAGAGAAAATGGTGACCGTGCCTATTCTGGTTTCCCCAAACTGGAATAAGTAATTTCATGTACATGTCGATGCATCTTGCATAACGTTAGTTATCTTACTAGCATAACCAAGAGTAGGAGAAATTGATCACACCATAGATTTTGCAAGCAGAAATGTGTCCAAGGTGGAAAATAAATATACTACGACAAAAAGAGAAGGGTTAGCTATGGTCTATGCATTACAAAAGTTCAGGCACTACTTGTTGGAAGGAATTTTAAAACTCTTCACTGATCACTCTGCACTGAAATAATCGGTGAAAAAGATTGTTTTAGAAGGAAATATTTGTCGATGGTTGTTGTTTTTCCAAGAGTAAGACTTCGAGGTTGTAGTCAAACCAGGAAGATTGAATGTCGGGCATGATCATATATATAGGTTGGAGACAGGAGAAGAACCCACAAGTATCAAGGATAACCTGCCTGACATGCAATTATTCACAATTAGGGTCGCACATGATCACTTCACGGATATCATTCAATTCCTAGCCACATGAATGACACCTGCGGAGTACACTACGACACAAAATAAGGAGTTGGTAGTCAAAGTAATCAATTTCTCATTAATTACAGGACACTTGTACAACATGGGACCATATGAAATACTGCACAGATACATCCTTGGGCATGAAAGACAAAGTATTATGGCAGAAGCGCATGGAGGAGTCACAGGTGGACCTTATGTAGGAAAGGCCACCATGCAGCATGCAGGTACAAGTGGAAAGGAAAAAGACGCAGAAGAGATAGGGCCAAAGAACAATCAGGGTACCTAGGAACCTCTCAGCAACATAGAGCCAACATATGAATCACCATTCATAAGAAAAAAGAGGACACCTCCAGAAACTACGACGAGTACAAGGAAGAAGCAAAGATAGACAAATCTAAGGGCACATCACCACTTGTCCTCATTGATGGGGACATTGACAAGATTAGAGAAAAATTCCAGGAATTCACAGTAGAACCTTGGAACAAGGTCGATGATCACTATAGAACGTTGTTGAAAGATGTTCAATAAGGAATTGCAGAATTAAAGGTGCTGGCATAGACAACGAGACAACCAGAATAGATGGGTCAACTATTACAACTAGAGTGACGGATAGAAACAACATTTGGACTAAGGAGTATGTTGATACCAGTTGGAGTGTTACAGTTTGAATCCCCTGAAGACAAAGAGTGAGAAAATGGGTGGGATTGTGTCAATATGAGCATCGATACACTACCAACTAATATATTTCACGAGTTCCATGAAGGTATAACAACTGAACTAAAGGAGTGAGAACAACACACTTCGCTATTAAATATTCAGGTGGAGAAGGAAAGAGTTGCGTTGAATAAGGAGATCGACCAGCTGATCATTAAAAGGGATGGAGAAAACCAACAACAACAAAATCTAGAGGAAGCCATCAAAAAAACTTGTAGTAAAGTTTCGGACGTAAAGGTCCGCGAAGAAGAGTCACCAGTAGAGAAGGTCGTGAAGCTTGGCCTCACAATAAAGGATTCAAAGAATAAGATTTCCAGGATGAAGTTTGAGTATGAAGTGAATATTTTTGAGCTAAAAATGAGGCTGCATCCAGTCACGCCACTAGACGTACGTGAGAAGAGGGAGATGGATCTAAAAGATGCAGTGCAAGGCATCTCTGAGACAGTGGCAGATTGTGGCACACTACTAGATGACACTATGGATATTTGGACCTCACTACAGGAGGATCCCAATATGCAGAGGATTGAAGAGGAGCTCTAGGTGAGGCAGAAGCAGTTGGAATAAATTCAGGCAATTGTGAAGACCTTACCCATCTCGTAGAGGCTCACCAGAATCATTGAAGGAAAGACTCTTCAAAAGAAGAGTGAAGACCTTAAGTGAAAGGAGCATATTTTGACAATGAGGACTCATTCGTGGTAGGATGAGGCCCTCCATATTTTGCAGGTAGTAGATTATAAGCTCAAGGAGCTATGACAAAGAGAGAAAGAAGTGCTGCAGAAGACTGCCAGACCAAAAATAGAGGCACTGCTGAAATAAGTGCATTAAGAAGAAAAGAAGGTAGCAGAAATAATTCAGCCATATAATGTCACCTATATAAGCATCACAACAAAGATTCGAGCCACAATAGATGAGTGACTCGGGACGAGTCACATGTGAGTGTTGGGGGCCTGTTGGGTGCATCCCAAATTGGTCCAAGTTTGGTCAAAGACTCCACATTTTGAGGAGTGAAATGCGCTGTACCGAGAAGTTATAGTTACCACGCGGTGTACTAGGAGATTTGGGGTGGGTCCAAGCCCCTCATTTTGTAACAGATATTGGGGTTTTATTTGATTTTTTTTTGAATCCTATGGTATGTGGACCATGGTTTTTGTAGCTATGTAATCTATATAAAGAGATGTAATGATTTTTCGAAGAGATCATCAATCATAATAAGCACAAGTCATCGATTCTTTTGTTATGTGTTTTGGGTTTTAGGGAAAGGCTCTGCAGTTGAGTGCACAAAGACCTTGGAGGAGTCTGCAGCTTAGACCTCCTGTAGCTGTGTGTGCAAGTCGAGAAGATGAATGTACTGAAAAGATTCATCTTAATAAAGAAGAATTTTTTTTGGGAAATATTATGTGTTTATGTGTTATGTTTGCTTTCTATCTATGGATACGAAGTACTGATTATGAGTAAATGTTATGATTTTACAGTTTATATTGTTCTGTAATATGCTTATTTAATGAAGTAAGTAGTTAATTTATACATTGCAGTAGTGATATGTATGCCAGAAGAATAAGTAAAATACATAAAAGTGAAGTAAAATCCACCTCACGCAGTCCCTCAAGTTTGCAGAAACCTGGTTCTACAACCACCCATAGCCACCTCGGGTGAGACTGCGATCTGCCTGTAGGTCATTGCCGAAAGGACTGATGTATGATGGATTTGTTGGTGCAAAGTAAAAGGCAAGCCTAGTTCAAGCCCAAAAAACCAAAGACTAATCCTGAGAAGCTGATGAGGGCTTCTGTTCTGCACATACACAGTTGTGTTGCATGTCTCCACCCACAAGTGCAATGATAAGCCCTAATCATGTAACATCACCCGTGCAGCTCCCACAATACTTCTATTTTTTCTTTCTACAACCCCATTCTATTGTGGATTATGAGGTGCTATCAACATGCACATAAGTTCTTGAATTCATTCGACACATATTCTCCACCGTTGTTGCCCTTGAGAACCTTCACCTTCTTGCCCGTGTCTTTCTCGACAAGTGCTTTGAACTCACAAAATTTTGATAACGCTTGATATTCCTTCTGCATGAAGAATATCCAACACTTGCATGAAAAATCATCTACCAAAATCACATAATACATTTTCTTAGCCATGGAGGCTTTCGAGCATGGTCCACACAAATCTGAGTGAACTCTTTCAAGGATCAATTTTGCTTGAGTGTCCTTATCATGAAAGGTGGATTTGGTGTACTTCCCCAATGTACACCTTTTGCATGTTGTAGAAATTTTATGAATAATGAAGATTTATCCACTGAGATTATTCTGGTCACACATTAATTCGAATTCATGCATAACACATAACCTCTTCTACAATTGATCAACAATTTGCAGAAATAGAAACAGTCGCATGCGCACATAAACACAATATGTAATGGGGAAAGCTTATAGCTAAAAACCCCGAGCTATTTTTTATATTATAATAGAAGAGAACATGTAACAATCTCAGTACAATACTCCTCACAAGTACTCAGTACTATCTCCAAAAGTTACACACAAACTAGCTCAGTTTTGAACAAGTCACGGGTTCAAAACTCATCCACTAATTGCCTGCCTCTACTGCGCAATCCAAGTTGGTTCAATGAGAGATCCAAGTTCGAATCTCCTTGGATTCAACTGCACAATCCTCATGGGAAATCTCCTCCAATTCTTGTGCAAATATCATGCACAACTGTTGTCACAACTAATAGAAAACTCACCCTTTCATCTACCTCTTCCACTGGTCTTCACTGAACTGTCCATGCACTGTAGTGAACTGATGTGTTCTTGAGTTGAATAGTGAGTTAATAATTAGTGAATTAAATAATATTTAATTCACTCAACTCATCACTAGTGTATTAGCTAGTTAAACTAAACACAACTAGTTCAACTAAGTTAAATCGAACACAACTCCACCAACTGTCTCATCAACTCCACCAAACTCCGCCACTTGAGTTCTAACTGAAGTCAACCATGCATGAGCTCACAAAACCCCTAGGAATAGCGTAATTCATTCTGTTAGATGCATTGGCCACATCCGTAGCTCCAATTGAAGTGCTGCAAGAGGATAAACTGAAGTTTATAGTCCAAATATTATTAAGGGTTAATAATATTTGACTAACCTATTTTTAGACAGGCAGTCTAAAAATAGACTTCGACCTGTATGTATAAAAATAGAGGTCCATATATTTTTACAAACTCTACCAATCATCCAAGAATAGAATACTGCAACTCCTAGACCATGCTCCATATGTCTAAAAATAGACATAGTCTAAAAATAGACTTTGCGCCAAAAATAGCCTGCGGGCCCACTTAGTGAAGGCGACTTCATTTCACTAAGCTCCATCATCTTGTTGCATTTTCAACAATCCCTCTCAACAAGATATGGATTATCTGCAACCCCTATCCTGCCTCTGTGGAATTTGAATTTTCTCCTGGTGAGCGCCTTCGTCAAGATGTCAGCATCCTGATCCTCCGTGGGAACATATGAAAGTAACATGATTCTCCGCTGCACACAATCTCTGATATGATGGTACTTGATGTCAATGTGTTTGGATCTATCATGAAATACTGGATTAGCTGAGAGTTTAATGCAACTCTGGTTATCACAATAAATCACAGTAGGCTCCAAGTGCGACCCGAACAATCCGACGTGGATCTTCCTCATCCAAATAGCCTCACATGCAACCAAGCTTGCTGCAATGTACTCGGCCTCTGTTGAACTGAGTGCCACGGATCTCTGCTTCCTGCTGTACCAGGAAACTGCTGTCGACCCGATACTGAAAACTCCTCCAGATGTGCTCTTTCAGTCCGTTGGGCTCCCTGCCCAATCTGCATCAGTGAAGCCGGAAAGCTTCGCTCCATCATCCTGTCTGTACCATAGACCATATCCCAATGTGCCACTAAGATAACGCAATACATGCTTGCCTGCCTTCCAGAAGAGCTTGGTAGGCTTGCGAAAGCTAGTTAACAGCATAGCATATATCGGGTCGTGTATTGACCAGATACATAAGCGACCCCACCAACTGTCGATAGACAATGGCATCCACTACCTCCGCTGAAGTAGCATCCTCCTTCCTCCAACCACCAAGAAGAGGAGTGTCAACAGGCTTGCAGCCTTGCATGTTGAACCTCTCCAGAATCTCCCGGGCATACTTGCCCTGAGAAACAAACAGTCCTCCGCTGCACTGCCAAATCTCCAATCCCGGGAAATAATGAAGGATGCCCAAGTCCTTCATCTCAAACTCTCGTGCAAGATCCTCCTTGCATGAAAGTATCAACTGCTCATCGCCAGTCAAAATCAGATCATCTACATACAGTACGATGATCAACAGCTTCCCCTCCACCACAATCTGGTACAGGTTTAGATCCGCCTCACTCTTGGAGAATCCAAGCCCGGTGAAGTAGCTGTCTATCCGAGTGTACCAAGCACGAGGTGCTTGCTTCAGCCCGTACAGTGCTCTCTTGAGTCGGCACACATGCGACTCACTGCTGAAGATCTCAAAACCTTCAGGCTGCTCTATGTACACCTCCTCCTCAATGACTCCGTTGAGGAACGCAATCTTCACATCCATCTGATGGATGTGCCACCCCATCTGCGCTGAGAGAGCTAGGATCATCCGTATGGAAGAGTACCTTGCGATAGGTGAAAAGGTCTCCTCATAATCGATCCCCTCGATCTGTGAGAAGCCACAGGCAAAAAATCTTTCCTTGTACTTCTCCACACTCCTGTCAGCCACCTGCTTCACTTTGTAGATCCATCGCGAACCCACCACTGATTTCCCCTCCGGTCGCAGGACAATCTCCCATGCATTGTTTCTGACAATAGAATCATACTCTTCCACCATGGCATCTACCCATGCGGGTTCCTCCACAGCTTCCTCGAAAGAGGATGGTTCTGTCACGACACATTTGCTCATAAGAGCCATGTATCCAGTGTACCGGTCCGGTGACTGTCTCTGTCTGCGCTGTGCTGTAGGTGGTCCTACAACCCGCTCTGCATCTTGAGCCAGTCGCTTAGCTTCTGTAGTGCGCTTGCGCCCTCTGATGGTTGGCGTTGCATGAGTAGTTTCTTCCACTCCATGAACTTCCTCTTGTGACTGATCCACATCTGGAAGCTCCTCCTTAGGAACTAATAGCTCCTCTTCTGCATGTAAGTGTGGCTCCCTCTCAAGCAAACATTGCATGGCTTTCTCCTCCTGAAATTTGATATCCTGTCGCACAACAGTCTTGCGACTGTCTGGAAAATACACACGATAGTTGTGGGGCGTATCAGTGTACCCCACAAATATTCCAACCTTTGCGGTCGGATCCAGCTTCTTTCTGGCGTCCTTCGTCACATGCATGTAGATAGGTGAGCCAAAAATCCTCAGATGAGAGATGTCAGGCCTCTTGCCAGAAAACGCCTCCTCTGGTGTACTCATGCCAAGTATCTTGTGAGGACAACGGTTCTGCACATACACTGCAGTATTGCATGCCTCAGCCCACAAGTGAAGGGGTAGGCCTTGATCATGCAACATCGCCCGTGCAGCACCCACGATCGTTCTGTTCTTCCGCTCAGCAACCCCGTTCTGCTGTGGGTTATGGGGTGCGATGAGCTCTCTCTGAATCCCTTCTGCGCTGCAAAAGTCCTTGAATTCAATAGAGATGAATTCACCACCATTGTCGCTCCTAAGAGCCTTCACATGCTTCCCTGATTCCTTCTCAACCAGCGCCTTGAACTCACAGAACTTTGAGTATGTCTCGCTCTTCTTCTGCATGAAGAAGATCCAGCACTTCCGAGAGAAATCATCAACAAAGATCACATAGTACTTGTGCTTTGCTATCGAAGCTACTGAGAAAGGACCACACACGTCTGTGTGAAATCTCTCAAGGATCGTCGTGGCGCGACTATCCTTCTCGTGAAAGGTGGCTTTCACATATTTTCCCAAGGTACACCCCTTGCACTGATCTGACTACGCAAGAGTGCCCTTAGGAAGCCCAGTAGAAATCTGCTGCAGTATCTTCAAAGCGCCATGGTGAAGGTGGCCCAATCTTCTGTGCCACAGTTCGCCCTCATCATCCCAGCTCACCACTTCTCCCGCCTTGCATGCCATTACTGCGCAGCCATCTACTTGCAACTGATAAAGGTTCTTGACTCGAACCCCTATCTTCCGGGTCTCTCCAGTTGTCTTACTGCGTAGGAAAGCCTTTCCTTCGCTGAAGACCACATCATACCCCTTGTCTTCCAACATCACCACAGAGATCAGATTCTTCATCAATCCTAGAACATGCAATACTTCCTTCAATACAAAGGGTTTACCAGACTCCCTCTCAAAGGAAATGGTACCGATACTGGTCGCACTGTATCTACCATCATCGCCCATCTCGATGTGCACTCCAAGATTTTTTTCCTCCAGATCTGAAAACAGATCCCGATCTCCTGTCATGTGAAATGATGCACCACTGTCCAAGAACCATACTGATCCCATCACACTTGAGACCAAGCATGCGATCAGTGAAAAATCCATTTCAAACTGGGAGGCCAATTCCTCTCCTGCTGCAGATCCAACAGCCTTCTTATTTTTCTTCTTCTGCGGACAATTTGTGGCATAGTGTCTGTGCTGGTGACAGTGAAAACACTTCACCTTGGACATGTCTTGCTTCTTGCCTTTCGCACCAGACTGAGAAGCTTTCTTGCTCTTCCCCTTCTTTGCTTTGGCAGTCAAAGCGCAATTTTCTTCATCAGATACCTTTGATGAAGATCTGTCCCTGGTAGTCCGCCTTATCTCCTCCTGCATGAGATCTGCCCAAAGTCACTCCCATCCCGACAACTTCTCCCGACCATTGACAAAATCCTGATAGGAATGCCAAATCTTCGGAAGACCAAGGAGAGCCAGGTCCACCAAGTCCTCTTCATCGATAGTCACCCCTACACTTCCCAGCTCATCTCTGCATTGAGTGAACTTCATGAGGTACTTGGCGATACTGTCACCTTTCTCCATATTAATGTTTCTGAGTTTATCCTTGAGCGCCAGCTTCCTTTGGTTGCTCTTGCTCTGGAATAGATCTGTCAATGCTTTCCACATCAAATATGGAGAAGCTTTTCCATGCAGGCTGGATACAATGTGATCTTTTACGCCCTCCAACAGAATCCTTCGACATTTTGCCATATTCTTTTGCCAAGCCTCGACTTCAACAGGATCGGTAGGCTTTTGGACATCCATATCTACGAACTCCTTCAGCCCATTATCTTCTAATACTGCCTCCATCCGATCTTTCCATGCAACATAATTCGAACTGCCTTCAAGAGCATATTCGAGTCGCAAACCGTTGAAAGACATTTCAACTCCGGCACCAAGAAAACAATCTGCTGCAAAATTCGAATTCCAAACTCAAAAACTCAACTGCTTCTGGATCTGTGAGAACAAGTTATTTCTAGCACAGAGATCGACTGTAAGGACATTTACTGGATATATCACCTTTCAGAGAAAGGATGGATCCAGAGGCTAACTGGCCCGTTACAAACTCTGTCTACCCAAATAAAATTGTAATCACTGTAATAGATCCCGATGATCAATTCGCTCCGATACCATGTAGAATTTTTCTGAATAATGAAGATTTATCCACTGATATTATCCTAGTCACACATTAATTCGAATTCATGCATAACACATAACCTCTTCTACAATTGATCAACAATTTGCGGAAATAGAAACAGTCGCATGCGCACATAAACACAATATGTAATGGGGAAATCTTATAGCTGAAAACCCCCACCTATTTTGTATATTATAATAGAAGAGAACATGTAACAATATCAGTACAATACTCCTCACAAGTACTCAGTACTGTCTCCAAAAGTTACACACAAACTAGCTCAGTTTTGAACAAGTCACGGGTTCAAAACTCATCCACTAATTGCCTGCCTCTACTGCGCAATCCAAGTTGGTTCAATGAGAGATCCAAGTTCGAATCTCCTTGGCTTCAACTACGCAATCCTCATGGGAAATATCCTCCAATTCTTGTGCAAATCTCATGCACAACTAATGTCGCAACTAATAGCAAACTCACCCTTTCATCTACCTCTTCCACTGGTCTTCACTGAACTGTCCATGCACTGCAGTGAACTGATGTGTTCTTGAGTTGAATAATGAGTTAATGATTAGTGAATTAAATAATATTTAATTCACTCAACTCATCACTAGTGTATTATATAGTTAAACTAAACACAACTAGTTCAACTAAGTTAAACTGAACACAACTCGACCAACTGTCTCATCAACTCCACCAAACTCCGCCACTTGAGTTCTAACTGAAGTCAACCATGCATGAGCTCACCAAACCCCTAGGAATAGCGTAATTCCTTCTGTTAGATGCATGGGCCACATCCGTAGCTCCAACTGAAGTGCTACAAGAGGATAAACTGAAGTTTATAGTCCAAATATTATTAAGGGTTAATAATATTTCACTGACCTATTTTTAGACAGGCAGTCTAAAAATAGACTTCGATCTGTATGTCTAAAAATAGAGGTCCATCTATTTTTACAAACTCGACCAATCATCCAAGAATAGCATACTGCAACTCCTAGACCATGCTCCATATGTCTAAAAATAGACATAGTCTAAAAATAGACTTTGCGCCAAAAATAGCCTGCGGGCCCACTTAGTGAAGGCGAATTCATTTCACTAAGCTCCATCATCTTGTTGCATTTTCAACACATGTATCACGTTGCTGCTCAAGTGGACCATTGGGAAGTCATGTAGAAATTTCCTGCATTATCTCCAAAGCTCTATGGTGTAAATGTCCCAATATTATATGCCATAACTCACGGATGTATCGGTTCTCCACCTTCTTTGCTTTCGTGCTCGAGGTAACACAATCTTCTACATCCAATTTTTAGAGGTTCTTTACCCAAACCCTGATCTTATTCACTTGTCCCGTGGCTATGTGACAAAGGAATGCCTTTCCTTTGCTAAATACCACATCATAGCCAAGGCCTTCCAACATAGCAACTAAAACTAAGTTATTCTTCAAACCAAGAACATACATGAAATATTTTAATGTGCAAGGAGAACTAGACTCCCTTTGAAAGGTACAAATACTGATGTTGGTCACACTATACCTCCCATCATCTCCCATCTCAATGTGCATATGGAGGTGCTTCTCCTCTAAGTTTTTGAATAACTCTTTGTTGTCAGTCATATGGAATGGGGCTCCACTCTCTAGGTACCACACATAACCCATCACCGATGACACTATGCATGCGATGAGAGTGAAATCCAACTCAAATTGTGAAGCAATAGCTTCACCTGCCACTCCTCCCGACGACTTCTTGTTGGTATTCTTGAGTGGACACTTCATGACATAGTGTCTCAGCTCATGACAGTGAAAAAATTTAATCTTCGACAAGTCGTTCTTCTTGCCTTCCTGACAATAATATGATTTGGAATGGGATGAATTACCTTTCCATTTATTTTCCTTTCTATCCATGACACAAATATCCTCATTATCATGCTTTGATGAGGATCCATCTCTGGTGTTATGTCGAATCTCTTCTTGCACCTAGTTGGACCACAATTGTTGCCACTCTGGTAGCTTCTCCCTCTCGTTCACCAAATCCTGGTAGCCATGATAGCTCTTGGGAAGGACTAGAAGTTATAGGCTTACCAGATCATCCTCGACAACTGTAACACCAACACTTCCAATCTCATCCTGACATTGGGTGAACTTGGTCAATACTTTGGTATTGTGTCGCCCTTATCCATCTTGATTTTTTTGAGGTTTTCCTTCATCGCCAGCTTCCTGTGGTCATTTTTTTTCTAAAAAAAATATGTTAAGGCCTTCCACATAGCATATGGAGTTTCCTTTCCATGGAGTTTAGAGACAATATGATCTCGAACACCTTCCAATAGAATCCTTCTTTCCTTTGCTATGTTCTTCTTCCAAACCACCAAATCTTGAGCATCTTCTCTGCAAGCCTAGGAATATTACTGTATCTGAATTCCTTCAACTCGTTTGCTTCCAACATTTCTTCCATCCTGTCACTCTAAGATATGTAATTTGAACTAGCCTTAAGGGCATATTTGAGTCTCAATCCAGAGAAAGACATCCTGATCCTGTTGCTAGTCCTAAAGAGTATATCTGCAAATTCAATTCACTTGCACAGGACAAACTCGTATTATTCTCTTCTAGAGTGATTCTTGTTATGAAACCATGTATAAAATCCATGCATATTCAACTGATAATTGTAATATGATAAAAAAATACTTGAATCTACTCTACCAATTCTGAAAACCAATTTAGATCTTGAAATCAAAAAACATGAAAGAGAAAGAATATCAATCGCACAACACGCAAGTATTTCTTGGGGAAAGCCTTAACTAAAAACCCCGCTATCTATATATTTAATAAGTCAGAAAATATGAGAATATTACAATGATTTTATCCAAGCTAAGAAACCTCTGCATTATCTCTATCTGTCTTAATGATTCCTAGATAAGCCTGGTTCAATACTTAACCAAATTCCTACCCTCCTGAATCTCTATTTCCTTGCACTTTTTCCTTGGGTAATTAGGCCCTATTAATTAGGGAAATTCCCAATCCATACTACGCAATCCATTAGGGTCCTTCCTCTAACTGCATGCACCACCTGTATAATTTGGATAATTATACAACTGATAGTACACTACCCTTGAACTCCAATCTCAACTAGGTCTTTCTCAAAATTGACACGCATGAGTTATTTATGAGTGAATAATTAGTTAACTAGTTGAAAACATGAAGTGACACAAAACTATTTAACTTCCTATTATTTCATCCATCAGTTAGAATTAGTTTTACTAACTTTAACTCAGATAAACTAAATTAATTAATTACAACTCAAAATAAACTCAACAAGGGATCCTATAATGTAGGAGACACTCTACGTGCCTCTAGTTTGACCGCCAACTCAAATTAAATGAACCAACTAAGTTATCCTAACTTAGTTACCTCGTACAAGCTGTCATGTGATATGGTAATTTATTCTAATTTAATTAAGGGAAAATTAGAATAGAATCCTTTTCTTGTTGCCATTTTTAACAGAATCAACCAAAAATTATGAAAACATTGAGTTCTTTTTAAGTCTAAGGACTCATGATGCAATGGAAAATCAAAAGGACAATGAGGTTGTGGTGTTAGAAATATAAATATTTTGAGTAAATTTTAGGGTCTTAATCACTTCCCACTCTCATGAATTTATGGTTTATATGAATTTAATAATGGAGGACAAGTGGCATGGCCTTTTAGTGGAGTTGAAGTGAAGCAAGGAACAATTGGATGGTTGGATATATGTGAGATTTTATTGTTTCTCTATAAGATGTGGGGAGTGTCTTATTTTTTTCTTTGCCTTAATATTTTCTTCATGCTCTACGAAGGTGACAAATTTTCCCTGAGGTCAAAAAATCATCGGAATTCGACCTTTTTTTCTCAAAAAAATAGGACGAAGGAGTGCTTGAATCCTATTTTTTATGGTGGAAATGGATTAAAAACCATAAAAAAACCTTGTGGCACCCAAAATATTGAAACTTGACAGTTGTAACCGAGATTTCTCAAAAAATTCTGCCATATTTTGTCAAAATCTTGTCAGAATTCCATTTTTTTTCTGAGCAAATTTGAAGTCACATTAGACGACACATTTATTTATTCTAGGGATATCTCTATTTGGATGTGGAATACGAGTGGAGCCATCATAATTAAATAATGTGAATTTTTTAGTGTAATCAAGATAGGTGCCCCTATGTGAAACCACTTACTTGAGAAGGAGCTTTAGGAGAAATTAATTCTTAGAGTTGTTAGAGGTCCAAGATGCATTGTCAATTTCACTATGAATTTGGGAAGGATTGAGAGAGTATTAGTTTTATCAAGTTAATAATGAGAATTACAAGCTTGACTAACATATCTCTAGTTTAAATACCACAAGAAAAAATAAATGGAAATAAGGGCCATTATGGAAAAAAAAGTAGAAAAAGTTGAAACCCTAGAAGCCAAAACTAAGTTATCGGACGAAATTATTATAATTTTTCTCGAGTGAATAAATGGGAATTTTGAGGTCCCTCAACCAAATATGTCTATAGGTTCATTCTTCTATATCTTTGGCAATGGGAAAAAGGAGACAACATTGAAACAAGGTTGAAAAAGGAGAGGTGGTACGGAACAACAAGCCTTTTTTCAAGATGGAATCAAGCTTAAAATCCTATTTGAAATGATTGCATCTAGAGGCACATCCTACATACCAATGTGAGGGATATGTGTAATTCCTTCCATACTCAACCTCCAATTGGAATTTGTCCATTTTAAAATAAAAATAAAAATAAAATATACTTTAGTTTAAAAATGTTGACTATAATAAAAATGAACACAAAGCATTAAAAGCATTATAAAACATCAATCATATTTCACTCTTATATTACAACCCAATATAAAAGAGATGTGGTAAGAATATTTTACATCCATAAATAAAATATTTGGATGTCTATTTTTATATCAAATTAAAAGGATTATAAAATATCAATAATTCCACAATTATATTAAAACCCAAAATAAAGGAGTTGTGGTAAAAATATTTTACTTTCTTCACTCTAGTAGTCATAAATAAACTATTTCTATGTCAAATTTTCTAAAGTTATAAAGTAATTAAAAATTCTTAAAAAAAATCTTATAGTCGAGTTACAAATATTTGAAATTGAGCAAAGATTTGTTAGAATTGCAAGTTTAAGTTGTGTAGTCTACACAATCCAAGGGCCCAATAAAACTTTAAAAGCATTGTATTCATTTATGTATTCAAACAATAATATATATATATATATATATAGAGAGAGAGAGAGAGAGAGAGAGAGAGAGAGAGAGAGAGAGAGCCATCTTAACCATGGATTTAGAGAGGGATTGAATGTGTTGGGGTGTAGTCTTTTTTCTAAATTTTGCACTCTAAAATAGGTTTTCACATCAAGAAGTTTGGTCTTTCAACACTCGGTAAATATGTGATTAAAATGAATCTATACTAGTTGTTAGGGTCCTATAATAATAGGGTTCATAAAATTTTGAATTGGCTTTGATAAGTCTTGTAAATATGTACATACCTTGCTTTCTGCAAGTTGTTTTCCTATATTTTGAAAAAATGAAAAATAATAAAAAATTAAAAAGAGGGTAAAAGTCCTAAAAGAAAGATCAAAGGACTTAGAAAAATGTAGACCCCAAAAGAAAAAAAGAGAAAAGAAATAAGACCTGAAAGTGAGCAAGTCCAAATGCCACTACTTTTACTTTTTACTGCAAGAATAATGATTATGTGCAGAGTGTCAATAAATGCCATAATCCATGATTAGTTAAACAATTTAATCTTAACTTTTCATGCTTTAAATTTCATGTTTTAGATAGTGAATAAAGATTTGTCAAACAGTTTAAACTTGACAAATCAGTAGATGGGTAGAGAATAATGAGGAGCTCAACAGTTTAGTCTGAGCCCTCGGATGAAATAAGGTAGATCTAGATAGTTTTATGCTTTGAAAGAAAATGTTTTAAGGTTGCAAGCCTAAATGCACCTGCAAGATGAAGAAAAAATGTTAGAAATAGAATTTGGGTAGGAATAAAGCAGTGGAACAATCATGTAAATAATACATCATCGGGAAAAATCACTAATTTCCCCTCCCCCATGAGTATTCAGTATTCTAAGCTATCAGTCAAACAGGCTCAGAACATTTCTTTTAATTTTGTTGGGACCAGACCCAAGGCTCTATCACTGGTTAGTTAAAAATATTGAGTTCTTATGTTAAATCCTCATTTATCATCATTTACACTTAATTCATACATTAAAACTCATTTTTCCTAAGTAAAGACACATTCTTACTTAGTAAAATTGTAACCCTAAAAATAATTAACTTCATCCCTTCAGAAGCATTCATAAAAACCCACAAAATCACATTTATCCTAAGTATTAGTGAAAGAAATATAAAGATGAGCAATGCTTGATTTTATACTATACTTGGAGTTAATATGTATTTTTTTTTATTACACTACCCTTTCATATTAACCTTTAACATATTTTTATTAAATCCCTAATAAATACCCTCCCTTATTTATTAATTTCATTATATCTAAATACCCCAAAAAACCCACTATTATAAACTTTTGACCAAAGTCTATTATCCCATGTGCGTAAATGAAAAACCCAAAATATAAATCCCTTTGGTATAAAATATTATCATTATTCTAATGTATCCTGCCCTATAGTTTTTAAACTATCCAAACAGTTAAAAACTATATAATATAACAACCACACCTGCATATTTTAAACATTTTACAAATGTTTTAAAATAAAACATTTGTAACCCGCCATACATTATACCAAGTCTAAGGTTTAAAAACCTTGTTTAAAGCGCCTTTGTAAATGGTGTTTTATCTTGTCGCTATGAATAACTAAACTCTCCCCACTTATATTCATATAACCCATGGTTTAAATATATGTAAAACGTTTATTTTTAAACCATTGCGCTTATATAATTAAAGCCCAGTCCCACCTTTCAATTCAAAGCAGCTCCCGAAACATTCCTGACTGTTCGCTTTCAACTCTCAAATCCGACGGTTGAAGGTTGATATCGCATAGAATAGATGCACGACCGCCCGACAGCCAAAGCCACGCGAAATGGGTGGTTTCCCATTGACCCCTCCCCTCCACATGGCTTCTCCTAATTGGATCATGTAGGTTTTGTTTAAAACTGCTTACCACTTAAAACCTACGCGATAAACCACCGGTTTTCAAAGCCTTTGTAATTTGAAAACTGCCTCCTGCCAGACAAGACCTGCATTCAATGCAGATTCAGACGTTTTAATAAAACCTTTGGAAAATGCGTTAATTCATTTCTTTTGCGCGTTTAACCATTGTTTTGCTTCCCCCGACTGTATAAACTTGCCAAAGCCCTTGGTTGCCATTTTAAATGCCTAGAACCTCTAAATTCACCAAAAGAATCCTGTAAATACTGCTGAGGAGCCACACCTGCTCCAGATGAACCACTGAAGTTAACAAATCAACCAGAAACTGAAGAAACCCTTTTGAAAAGGCGATACCTGCATTCAAATAGGTATTCTTCTGAGTTTTAAGCTAGTAACTAAATTGAAAAACCTTTTTAAAGAAAGAGAATCATTTCAAAGTCAATAAATTGAGTAATCAAATTTCCAAAAAGTTCCAAAAACAGGCCAAACCCTGTCAATTTTTTTCCAGAAACCCTGTTTTACTGCCACGCACAATTTTGGAGGAAATTTGTGAGTTTTTTTAGTTTAATGAACTATTTTAAACTCTGAATTAAGCCAGAAAGCCTCTGAAGGTATCATAAGCCTCTTTGTCTAAATTTAACAGACTTTTTTTTAGCCCAATTTCTCATTAAAAGATCAGGAAACCCTTGTTTCTTGCTTTAAGTCGGTTCAAAAGCCTGTTAACCTCTTTGACAGACCTAATTGGAAAGAAAGCCCTAAGAAAATACTATACTTCACCTGTTTATCCAAGAAGCCTCTGCTAAAAGTGAAAATTACTTCTACAAAATGTCTAAACTTGTAGAAGTAGCCAAAATGCCAAAAAAACAGAGTTCTAGCAATCCTGAAGGTTCCAAAGTGCCAAAATCAAATCCAGTACTATGACCACTTAAAGCCATTATCACCTCCCT
Source organism: Pinus albicaulis (assembly GCA_034641835.2). Classification (NCBI taxonomy): domain Eukaryota; kingdom Viridiplantae; phylum Streptophyta; class Pinopsida; order Pinales; family Pinaceae; genus Pinus; species Pinus albicaulis. Next base: position 6,792 of record JAXQQM020076132.1, on the reverse strand, counting down.
GCAGCCAGGGTTTCATTAAAAATTATTTTGTTTTGCAGGTCATTAGCCAAAGGAGAATTTGGATAAACAATATAAATACTAGTTAAAGATATGTTTTACTCCAAGAACTTACAAGGAAATGAATTCAAAGGATTTTCCTTAAAAGATTCTAGGCATCAGAGTTAAAAAAAAGTCATCCTGTGAAAGATAAAAGAGCATTTTAATTTAAAGATTAAAACAGGGCATTCATAATAGTCAGGGTAAAAGGAAAAAATCATAGTAAAGGTTAAAGTTCAAAGTAAAGTAAGAATTCATAGTGACAATGAAAACAGAACAGTCAAAGATCGTCAGAGTTAAAGTGTATCAGATGAAAGTCACAGTAAAGGTAAAACAAAGTTACAGAGCAGTCAAGGTAAAACAATAAAATTAAATAAAGAGGCAGTAAATGGTAAATAAATATGAAAAATACTTTCAAAAACAATGAAGTTTATCCAAAGTGAAAGTAAAAACAGTTAAAATAACAATAAGGTTAAAAGATGAAAATAGAGCAAGAAGGGACATTTTTGTAAAAATTTCTTGTTTAAATCATAGTTTTAAAGAAACTATTGTGGACAATCCAAGATGAATTTTTCAAAACTGAAGGAGGTTTATCTTCCTAGGATGCCCAACTACAAAAACTCTCTCAATTTTCTAACAACCATTATGGGTTTGGAAATATTAAAAAATATTTGAAAGCACTTTTTGCATAAAATTCCTGTTAAGTCATCATTTTGCAGAGAATATTGTGGGCAATAAGAAATACATCTTCAAAAATGAAGGAGGTTTTTTTTCCTAAGAGACCCATATACAAAAACCTATCTCACTTTTTTCATAGGTATTATGTTAGGTCCCTATATCACTAGTATAGCCCCTTATTAATGTTAGTGTAAACCCCTTATTGTTATTATTGTACCCTTGTAACCCCCATTTTGTTATTATTGTGCCCTTAAATTATTATTGTTAGGTCGGCTAGGATTACATTGTGGCCCACTAGGATTACCTTATGGCCCCATGGACTCCTATATATAGAAAGGAGGTTTTGTGAATTGTATCATCCAAGAATTGTTCATTTATGTAATGTATTGGAGGTTTCCCCCTCGTGGCTCATTTCTAAGGTGTTTATATCTCTTTTCTTCTCTTTTTGGAGCTGGTTACACAACATTTGGTATCAGAGGTTTGGATTCTAGGGTTTCGCTGCTCCAAACAGGTCATCGTGGCATTTTCGCTATAAATTTTTTTCTACGAAGTTTTAGAAGCTGAAATTTTTAGGGTGCGAAGAAATAATCCTGAGGAAGCTCGTATAAAAATTTCAGAGTTTGGTTCGCAATAATTTCGGAGATATGATCTGTGGAAGTCAGGTATTTTTTCAGGCTCCTAAACAGGTCATCGTGGAATTTGCGCTATAAAATTTTTTCTACGAAGGTTCAGAATCCGAAATTCATATGGTGCGAAGCTGAAATCCTGAGGAAATTCATCAAAAAAATTCAGAGCTTGGTTCACAACATTTTTGGAGATATGATCTGTGGAAGGTAGTGCTTTTTCAGGCTCCTGAATTTCATCTCAAAGAGGTGATCGTGGGAAAAGTTCAATAACTCTCTCTCTGAAGATTGGATTGGAGTGACGTCAAAAGTGGTCACAAGTACACGGCCTGTAGTTTCTTCGCTATCAATTTGAGAGACAAAGGACAAAACAGTGACACGTGGCAAGTCGTACAAGTTCACTCTACTGAACCAGTCCAGAATTAGGTCATTGTGGGAGATTGGACACAACTTTGTCTTGGAGAATCAAAATCAGGTCAGACCTGTGGCATTTGAAAGAAGCTTCAGAGGGCTACTACAGGGTTGAATTTCAGATATCGAAGATTTTCAATCACAGAGATAATACAATTTCAATATCGAGCTCCTCAAAGCTAGTAAAAGGTGTGTATTTTTTTTCCGAATTGCATAAGTCTTGTTTGAAGAATCAAGTTGAATTGATTGCAAGGGCCTATTGTAGAATAGATATCAATATTGGAGTCTGAAATGGCCCCTAAAAGGAATTCAACACCCATTAAGCCTTTAGAAGGCTCTACTATTACTCATGAAGATGAAGAATGGCAACATGACATGTCAAAATTACAAGAGCAAATGCAACAAATTTCGCTCTCGCAAAGCACAACAAAAAATGAAATGGAAGTTTTGAAGAAAGGCATGGAAACTAAGATGAATGGTTTGGAAGCTAAGATGGATGGCATGGAAGTCGGCATGGAAGCTAAGATGGATGACATGAAGAATGATCTAGAAGCATACATGGAAGGCTTGATGACAAGCTTAAAACCAGAAATGATTCCTAATGGCGGAAATATAGGAGAAGAACCTCCTGATGAGAACAAAATAAATGTTAATCATGATTCCATAAACTCGAATGTTGGCGGAAAGAACCACCATATTCTAAAAATGGATATGAGGAAGTTTGATGGAAAGGATCCTGTAACATGGATACTACAGATGGAGCAATATTTTGATCTCCATAACGTGCAAAACACGCAAAAGGTACGCATTGCAAATTTACATTTAGAACAAAATACATTTGTATGGTATCAATGGCTTTGCTCCCGTAAAAAAATTGTCACTTGGTTAATTTTTACGGAGGAAATGATAGCACATTATGAGGATACAAAGAGCAACACCTTCTTTACCCAATTGATAAATCTCAAACAAAAGGGTTTAGTGGGGCAGCACATTGATGACTTCCAAAAATTGAATATAAGGGTAACTGATCTTACAGAGGAACACAGGATTGATCTCTTCCTAGGCACTTTAAAGGATAACATCCAACATGAAGTTCGCGTTTTGGAACCTGATTCATTGGAGAAGGCATTCAGGTTGGCAAGAAAAGTTGAATGTAAAATTATGGCGACAAGGAAGCCTACCACTCAATTCTATAAAGAAGGAAGTGTTGCTACGCCTAGATTTCCACAACGTACAAGGTTGACACCACAACAATTGGAAGAAAAAAGAGCAAAAGGGCTTTGCTACAGTTGTGATAGCAAATACACTAAAGGTCATAAGTGTGCTGAGAAGAAATTATTTTACATAGATTGTGAAGAAGAAGAAGAAAATGAACAAGAAGAGGATATACACCAGGAACTACCCCTAGAAGAGGAAGAAATGAATCCGACCATATCGTGTAATGCACTGGCAGGAATTACCACTCCTCAAACTCTCAAGATAGAAGGACATATAAAGAAGAAAAGGGTAATAGTGTTGATTGATTCTGGTAGCACCCATAATTTTATTCATTATAAGGTAGCCAAGGAATTAAATTGTTTCCTATACCCAGCACCAGAATGTCAAGTGATGGTTGCAAATGGAGGAACTATAAATTGCTCTGGAAAATGCCATAATACCAAGCTAACCATGGGGGAATATGTATTGACTAGTCCAATGCTTGCCATTCCTATGGGAGGTGCCGATGTTGTACTAGGAGTACAATGGTTACAATCTTTGGGGACGGTAGCTTTTAATTTTCAAGAACTTTTCTTGAAATTTTTTTCAGAAGGAAAGGAAGTTGAATTACGGGGTATTGCGGGGAAGCCAGAAAGGATAATAAGCTCTAATGTCATGACAAAGCTTCTAAAGAAATAACAGCGAGGCGTAATTGCACAATTATGCTCACTAGAAGTTCCAACATCAAAATCATCTACTTCTGCAGATCTCCAACAAGTCTTGGACAATCATTCCAAGGTGTTTGAAACTCCCAAAGGACTCCCACCTATTCGTGATCATGATCATGCTATTCATTTGATTCCAGGAAGTGTTCCTCCAAACATCCGGCCTTATAGACATCCTTACTTCCAAAAGAGCGAAATTGAACGTATGATTGCAGAAATGTTAGAGGCGGGTATAATTCAACCTAGTCAAAGTTCTTTCTCTGCTCCTATAGTATTGGTACACAAGAAGGATGGATCATGGCGAATGTGTCCGGATTATAGGAAGCTCAATAAGCTCACCATTAAAGATAAATTTCCCATTCCTGTGATTGATGAATTATTGGATGAATTACATGGAGCAATTTATTTTACCAAGTTGGATCTTCGTTCAGGATATCATCAAATTAGAATGAAGACCGAAGATATTCCAAAAACAGCATTTCGAACTCATGAGGGTCATTATGAATTTTTGGTCATGCCTTTTGGCCTTACCAATGCACCTTCTACATTTCAAGGGTTGATGAATTCCATTTTCAAACCCTTCCTTGGAAAATTTGTGCTAGTATTTTTTGATGATATACTAATCTACAACAGGTCTTAGAAGGATCATGTTCAACATGTTGACAGGGTGCTCAAACTATTGGAGGAGAAACAATTATATGCAAAAACATCCAAATGTTTCTTTGGAGTACAAGAGGGGGAATATCTGGGTCATATTGTATCTCACGAGGGTGTTAAGGTAGACCCTAACAAAATTAAAGCCATTAAGGAATGGAAAGTCCCCACAACCATAGAGCAGTTGCGAGGATTTCTCGGGTTAACAAGGTATTATCGCAAGTTTGTTAAGAATTATGGGAGAATAGCAGCACCTCTAACAACATTATTGAAGAAAGATGCATTTTCATGGACTCCTGAAGCAACTAAGGCCTTTGAACATCTTAAAGAGGCAATGTGCCTAGCACCGGTCTTAGCTACGCCAGACTTCACAAAAACCTTTATTGTGGAATGTGATGCCTCAGTAAATGGAATTGGTGCAGTTTTAATGCAGGAAGGAAGACCCATTGCTTTTGAAAGTCGTCCAATCAAAGGAAAGTATTTACAGAAACCTATTTATGAGAAGGAAATGTTAGCAATATTACATGCACTAAAGAAATGGCGAACTTACCTAATGGGAAGACACTTCAAGGTAAAAACTGATCATGATAGTCTTAAACACTTTTGGAACAAAGACTATCTTCAGAAGAGCAGCAAAAATGGGTCACAAAGATGTTGGGTTATGACTTTGAAATAATATACAAAAAAGGAAAGCTTAATGTTGTTGCAGATGCACTCTCAAGAAAGAATGAAGAGGTGGAAGCATTGCTTTGTGCCATTTCTATTATCCAACCAGATTGGATAACTCAAGCAAGAGATGAATGGAAGAAGGACAAAGATGTATGGACACTCATTCAAAAGTTGCAGCAAGATCCTAGTACATCTGATACATTTAGTTGGAAAATGATTCCTTATGGTACAAAGATCGCTTATATCTTTGTAAGAATTCCCAACTAAAACAAAAGATTCTTTTGGAATTGCACACTTCTCCTTTAGGAGGACACTCAGGATTTTTAAAAACTTACCACAAGGTGAAGAAAGAATTTTTTTGGGATGGCCTTAAATCTGATATTCGAAAGTTTGTGGCGGAATGTTTGGTTTGCCAACAGAATAAAGTGGAAACAATTAAGACCCCAGGACTTCTACAACCTTTATCCATTCTAGGTCAACGTTGGGAGGAGATTTCAATGGATTTTATCATAGGTTTACCTAAGTCCGAAGGAAAGAGTGTCATCATGGTGGTAGTTGATAGACTTACCAAGTATGCACACTTTTGTGCATTATCTCATCCATTTAAAGCAAGTACAGTTGTTACTACATTTATGGACAGAATTCAAAAGCTACATGGAAGCCCAAGGGTTATTGTGAGCGACAGAGATCCCATTTTTACTGGAAATTTTTGGACTGAGTTATTTTCTTGTTTGGGTACTCAATTAGCTCATAGCTCATCTTATCATCCTCAATCTGATGGTCAAACTGAGATAGTAAAATAATTGTTTGGAAGGATATCTTTGTTGTTTTTTATCTGATAAACAAACACAATGGGTCAAGTGGTTACCTCTTGCTGAATGGTGGTATAACACTTCCTTCCATACCGCAGCAAAAATGACCCCATTTATGGCACTTTATGGATATCATCCACCATCCATCACATCATCTTTAAGAGAAAATTCTAAGGTTCAAGCAGTGGAAGATCACATCGAGCATCAGCAAGAAGTTCTCCAACCCTTAAAGGATAACCTGAATTTGGCACAAAATCGAATGAAACAACAGGCAGATCAACATCGTAGCGAGAGAAGTTTTGATGTAGGAGATTGGGTATTTTTACGGCTACAACCATACAAACAAATGTCCCTCAAGCAAGCAAATAAGGATAATAAATTATTGCCAAAGTACTATGGCCCTTACAAGGTGTTGCAAAAGATTGGTACTATGGCATACAAATTGGAGCTTCCTGCTTCTTCGCGAGTACATCCAGTTTTCCATGTTTCATGCTTAAAGAAGGTTATAGGTGAAAATCTTCCAGTTCAAACAGTATTGCCAGAACTTGATGGGGAAGGGAAGATCATATTGGAACCTGAAGCAGTCATAGAAAAAAATAGCTCGACAACTACGGAATCGATCAATTTCAGAGTATCTCATCAAGTGGAAGAACTTACCCACTGAAGATTCTACATGGGAGGATGAGAATTTTATACAGAAGCACCCGGAGCTACCCAAGTGTTGAGGACAACACTTTTTTGAAGGAGAGGGGCATGTTAGGTCCCTATATCACTAGTATAGCCCCTTATTATTGTTAGTGTAAACCCCTTATTGTTATTATTGTACCCTTGTAACCCCCATTTTGTTATTATTGTGCCCTTAAATAATTATTGTTAGGTCGGCTAGGATTACATTGTGGCCCACTAGGATTACATTATGGCCCCATGGACTCCTATATATAGAAAGGAGGTTTTGTAAATTGTATCATTCAAGAATTTTTCATTTAT
>JAXQQM020062530.1:0-55395 GCA_034641835.2 Pinus albicaulis | reverse complement strand
GAGATGGCGCTCGAGATCTACAGCAGAAATTTGAAATAAGGTAAAACTCAAGGCAACATCAAACCAAGCTCAGCCTCGTAGCTAGCCCTACGAGGACAGGAGAGGGCTCTCTACGGGTCTATCTCGGCAAAAGGTCTTCAAAGGGGCTAAGATGAATTATAATGGATAATTATTTTAGGATAGTAAATAGATAGGAAAGTTTGTTTTAAATTTTTTGGGTTTTCGTTGGAAAAATGGGAAAAACAATTTTGGGCTCGGGGATGAGGCCAGATCTTTGCAGAATTCGAGTTGGGGCAAGGTAGGCAGTAGTCTTGATGCTTTTTGATTATGTGTATGGATGGATCAGAATGACAAGGAGCTGAATAGGGCAAGGGAGAACAAGGATCCTCTCCAAACTGGCGAAAACATATAAAACTAAACAAATTTAAAGGCAGAGCACTGGAATCAATGAATTCTACCTCATTTACTCATTCATTTAGTTTCAGAAGCAAAAGAAGGGAATGGCATACATTAAAAATTAAATAACTTACAAATAACTGAGAGAACACACCATCAAAACTGAAAGCCACAAGAATCCCAACAGGTGCTGCAAAACCTCTGATCTTTCCTTAGCCAAAATGCAGAAAATATGTACAATAGTGTGCCAAAATTTTCCCAAGAGTCCAACCCTGAAAGTGTCTCAGAAAATACAATAAATAGACAAGTATAACCCCTTCCCATGCCTCTATGGGTCTAGCTCATGCTTCTAGGAGAAGTTTTAACCAATTCTAAACAAAGAGCTAAAATCTAGGCAGCCAAACAACTTGCCTCTATAAGCTAGGAAACTGATCCATTCACTTGATTTTCACTTTTTTGTGAATGAATCATCTAGAACAAGTAAATAAGTTCCAAAGTTACATTATGTACATCAAATTGCATCAAGAAAAACCAAAAATTACATCAAGAGGTGAAACTAGTCCAAACTGGCCAAATTTTTGAGCTGGAAGGTGAAAAACATGCCAAAAATCTCTATGCGCCACATGCCAAAGCTCTATGCGTCATGCTACTTTAAGCCTATTTTTGGGGCACTTCTTGGAGTCTAAATTGAGCTCAAGATAGCTCTTTGGAAATCCCTGGATGTTGGCTATCCAACCCAAGTGGAATTTTTCAATTTGGAGCTCATTTTCCCCTCCAAAACTTCATTCTCCCAGAAGTACTTCCTGCTGGTGCAAAAGGTGGCAGAAAGGTGGTTTTCATGGTGTTTTTGGCCCTTTTGATCATCCAGAACTTGATGAAATGCTTCGGCCATTTCTGAGCATGCATAAATTACCATGAAAAATCCAAAAATACAAAGTTTTCCTCCAGAAGGTGTCCCAATCATAAGCGCGCGTCGGGACGCGCTACGCGTTGGGCGGAAAAACCTGTTTTGTGACCAAAATTTTCAAAAATGACAAAAAATTCTCCAAATTTGCTGAAATTCAGAGCGAAGATCCCCTATCATGCCTCATGCTCAGCCAATGAAGCCTCAGCCAAGATCCAGAGTAGATCAGGCCTCTTTTTCCGTTTCAGTGCTCTGCTCAACCTTCTCTTCAGGATCTTCATTTTTGCTCTGCAAACGTGCATGCGGGCCCAATAATGACCTTTCATATGATGGAGCATGTCTTTGTCTCTATTGGCCTTTGCCAACAACTTCTCCAGATGAATGTTAACATGCATGAGTTCGGTCTCTCGCTCAATTGGTGTCATGTCACCAGGTCTCTTCCGGGCCAATTGTCGATCTTCACGGATTCGCCGTAGCTCTATAAGTGTGTGTTGATCCTCCAGCTATTTGTTCCGCTGCTCCAAGTACTTTATCACCCACTGTGCTCTCTACAAATTCTCTGTCAAAGTACCAATTTCAGCTTTCTGCTCCTGGATGACCTCCCTCAGTTTCGAGCTAGGAGAGCTCGCATCAACATCGATGAGTGTAAAATCAGTGTCTCGGCCTCCTGAAGGGCCCTCATCGTGCATAGGCCTCTTGCCTCTGTCCTGAACCTGTACCTGTGCTGATGTCAAAGGCGAGACCCCTTCCACACCATGTGGAGATAGTACTCGCGCTGCTGATGAAGTCAACGAGACCCCTTCCACCCCGGGTGGAGATAGTACTCGTCGTGTAGCTGCAAATAAGGCTCTGCGGCCTCGCTGATATGTCACATACACTGGAGCACTGATATGCTCAGTATCAGGAATATCAAACTGGTGTGAAGGCTCTCCCTCACCATGAACTACCTCGGGAGGCGGCTGTGGCGCTGCAAAGAAGTCACGGGAGATGAACTCCTCCCAAGCAATGCCCTGCTGTGCGAGCTGATGTACCACCATAATTTTGATTAGCGCGTAATGATATATGTTGTTATGCTGCTGTGCTGGGGTCTTCTTCTGTACAAGAAATTTCATCTGCTCTATGTTACGGTACATGAAGTATGTAATGCTCATCAACCGCACTCTCGTGAAGTGCATCAACAGCCGGATGTGATATGCATACAAGCGTGAAAAGCGCCCTTCACAACTGAAATAACGAATGATGAGTTTCATCAATGGTGCATACTCATCCTTCAGAAATCGGAATGGAAATACCCTGCTCAGCTGCCTCATATATCCAGGTCTGATATATGGCTCATAATAAGCTTTATCCAACTGCTGCCGCTTATTCCACTCTTCCTCGATGTTTGGTATCCCAGTCGCCTCTGAAATGGTCTCTGGTGACAAAGTAAAATCCACCCCAGCAAGGTTTACACGACCGTTATGCAAATGTAAGACAAATAGGCGAGCTAACTCATGATGATGCTGAGTTCGGGAAATCATCTCACAATAATGAAAACATGACTGACGCTGAAAACAATCCATTGCAAGCGGGCAAGCCTGCAGTTGGGTCAAAGAAGTGGGCTCCTCCCTGACATGCCTGCCACTTTTGCCACTTTTGTGAGACCTCCTTGGCACATTAACCTCTGTAGATGAATCACTGTCCTCATCATACCCCTGCTCATAAGGTGAATCTGTCTCTGACATGGTGCTAAAGTATGACAAATATATGCTGATATGGTAATGATGAAAACAAGAATTCAGTGTATGCTCTAATCCCAAATGTGTCACATATGTATCAAGGTGCTATAGGAAAACCACAATGAGGAAAGTATTGTCAAGTGTGAGGACAGCGACTATTTGAGGGATTTAGGAATATGGACAATTTACAAGTGATATAGGAAAACAGTGATAGTGAGGGGAGTATTTTTGGGAATGGGAATGGGTGAAATGACAAAATGTAAGTGAAATCTAAGGCATAATCCTTGAATGTTGTGGCAATTAAAATTTTGTCAATGGAGGGAAGGGATAACAAGTGATAAATTTAGAGTTTTACCACATGGGAACAAAAGGGAATGAAGGATGTGAAACAATGGTATAACAATGGGACTGTGGTATAATAACAGTGATCACAACAGTGAGGAAAATGATATAATGATAGCAATGATAAAAGCATACATAACAATGGCATAAGAGTGTTTTGGCAAATGCAAGTTTTGACACAAATTTCAATTGGCAATCATCACTCCTCAAACCCTATGGAGCAGATTTCGAAGTGGACATAGGGTTAAGTTTTGCACCATTCAAACACTAATATCTTTGCTTCTAAACCATAGCACCATAGCCCAAAATCATCATACAGGCTTTGACAAACTTACTTGGAGGCGAAAGAGCCGATTTGAAACAAATTTTGGTGAAGGAGGGTAATTTTCCGGCCTTAGAGCTCTATGCGCCGCGCGCAAACCCAGTGCGCCGCGACCCTTGGGTGCGCCGCGCGCGTGTAAAAATGAACTGTTGGTTTTTTCCCAATGCGTCACGCGCATTCTATGCGCCGCGCTCTATTCCTATGCGCCGCCCGCACTATCAACACACAGTCACAGCCCTTCAACACTGAAATTCGCTCTTCAACCTCCAAATTCGGCTTTGCTCTGAAAATTTGTGAATGTAATTTGAAAAAAACAATTTACATAGCCTTGGAACATATCTTGCAAGAGTTGGGTTTAATTTTTACTTCCTCCACAACCCACTTTGTAATGTTTTTCATTTGGCACTTTATCCTTTCATTGAACTTCTGTCTTTTGGCTTTTTCATTGATTTTCTAAGTTTGGACTGATGAAATCTGGTTGTTTTTGCAGGGATGTTGGCGTTTGGACTTCGGCAAAGACCAGAGGCTGCATTGAAAATTTTTTATGGTAGAAAAAATACATGATTGTTACAAAAAATGAATTTGACAATTTCTTGTTCAAAACAGAGTTTTGAACAAAAAATGTCCTCAGATGTGTTTGATGATGAAAATTTGAATTAAGAACCTTTTTGAAACCATCCTCATGGCCTGCGGGCATTTATTAAATATATCAAAAGACTGAACCCTAGACTCTAGAACTAAAAGACTCTTGTTGACCAAAATAATCATTTATAACCATGAATGACGTGAACTGAACTTCGATGACTTTTGAGGAGTTTTAATTAGCCCAGCAGGTACAAGCATGAGGGAATACAAGAAGACCAAACCCTCTCGTCAGTCAATGGCATGCCCCTAGCGAAATGCAACGAAGTGAAGTGAGCGAGACACCTAAAAATGATATGCAAAAAGCAAAATGATCTCTGACGGAGGGCTGTAAGGACCGACTCTAACATTGGCTCCAATGGGGATGGTAGCTCCAAGGAGATGCCAAGAACGACAGATCTCTGGAAGAGTTAGACAGTGCCTTCATCCATTGGGCGATGGAGTCATTATTTCAAAAGATAACACAAAACCTTGGACACATTTATTGACTGAAAACTTGACTGAAACTTGACTGAAACCGACTCAACTTTAAAACTGAAATGACTGATAAAACTAACTTGACAAACTTCAAACCAACTAACCTCCTTCTTCAGAATTATAGCCTTCGCTTCGGGCCCCAGACTGAAGACGAGAGATTAGTACACACTTGCGATGAAACAGAAGTAGAACGATATATACAATGACAATGAAATCAGTAGAAAATACTCAGAAATGGTATCGCTTGAGCAGCCGACCATTGATCGGCCCTCCAGGACAATCATCCCCGTTCATTTCCTTGAGAAGAAAGGCGTTCTGACCACGATACGCTACAATCTTAAAAGGACCCTTCCAAAGGTTTTCAAATTTTCCGTGCTTGCCTTTTTCCTCATTCCGAGCATCCCACTTCAGGACCACCTCATCCAACTGAAACTTATCTGCTTTCACCTTCCTGTCATAAATCTTCTTAATGCGCTCCTGCAACTTGAATGTATTTTGAAAGACCTCCTCCCGTGTCTGCTATAAATGAATCATCTGATTTATCCTTCGCTGCATGGGATCTTCCTCACTACCAGCTTCCTGAAGCAATTTGACTACCGGGACAGCAAGAGAAGTGGGAAACACTGTGTCTACTCCATACACCAACTCAAAGGGAGACATACCGATGGATTTTTTCTGACTTACCCTATCAGCCAAAAGTGCATTCACTAATTTCTTGTGCCAGCCTTTCTTATTGATTTCCAGCAATTTCTTAATGATATTTACCAAAGACTTATTTGAAGACTCCGCCAAGCCATTTCCTTGTGGATGGTAGGCAGTCGAATGTCCCAAGCTGATGTTATACTTATTGCAAAATTCAACCATCCTTTTTGACTTGAAGGCCGCTGCATTATCTGTGATCATCTTACTAGGACAACCAAAACGTGACATAATGTTATTCTCAAGAAAATAAATAATTACCGCATCCGTAGCCTGTCGGGTGGGAATTGCCTCGATCCACTTCGTGAAGTAATCCGTTGCTGTCAATATCCATCTATGCTGACCTGAAGATGCCGGATGGATTTCCCCAATGAAATCCAACCCCCACTGCTGAAATGGTGCACTGACCTCAATTGGTTTAAGAGGCAAAGGCTGTAATTTCTGCTTCCCTTCGAAAATTTGACATTCGTGACAACTCTTAACAGCCTTATATACATCAGAAAATAAAGTAGGCCAATAGTATCCCGCTCTCAGAATCTTATTCGCTGTGGTTTTCCAAAATAGATGGCCCCCGCAGTCTCCTCTATGAAAGTCCTCCAAAACTCTTTTGGCTTCTTCCTCTACCAAACAATTCAATAACATTCCACCAAGGTCTTTCTAATACAATGCATAATTCAATATACAAAACTTTGCAGCCCTCAACTTCAAGGTTCTACTCTTATTTCTAGGCATCCCGGGTGGTGGAGACAAATTCTGAAGTACATATAAAATGTCAGCATACCAAGGGGAAGAAACAAAGATATCAGATACCTGAAATGATGTACTCTCCTCATCCTCATCAGACATAGCAGCGATCAAATTTATATCTAGAGCATGCAGATTTGTTTCAGCCATGAGCTTGGCTAATCCCTATCCTTTGATCACCTTGGTCAGTTTAATCTCCACATCATATTCTAACAACGCAGCGATCCACTTACCCCGTCTTCCTTCCGGATCTGCTTGTACCAATACATCTTTGACAGCTGCGTTAGGAACATAAGCTATAATGTGGGAATGTAGTATATACACACGAAAATATTTCAAGGCCTTCACAAGAGCAAGTGCTTGTTTCTCAATAATGTTGTATTTCAAAGCTCCGTCCCTTATAATTCGACTGAAAAAAGCAATGGGCTTCTCAACTCCATCTCTTTTCTGCATTAAAACAACTGCCAAAGTGTGCTCAGAAGCAAACGAAAACAAAATGAAGTCCTGTGTGTAATCCGGGCTGATTAAAATGGGGGCTGAAGAAAGAGCTAACTTTACCAAATTGAATGATTTCACCGCCTCTTCTGTCCACTTCACCTGACTGTCCTTTTTCAGCATGTTCGTGATTTCTCTAAGATGCTCAGCAAGATTTGGAATGAAACGACGCAGAAAATTCATTTTACCATTAAATGACTGTATTTCTTTCTTGTTCCGGGGCTGTTCAATTTGTTGGATTGCTTCAACACGTGCAGGGTCAACACGAATGCCATCTTTCGTTATGATGTGGCCAAGAATTTTTCCTTCATCCATGGCAAACAAGCTCTTTTTCGGATTCAGCGAAATGCCATATTTTCTGCACTTTTGAAAAACAACTTTCAAGTGATATAAATGTTCTTCATCAGAATTTGAAAACACCGTCAAATCATCAAGGTAAACAACCAAAAATACATCTTTCTCATTGGCGAAAGCCATGTCCATTGCACGCTGAAAAGTGGCACCTGCATTTTTCAAACCAAACGACATCTTGGCATAATGAAACGTTCCCCATGGAGTGGTGAATGCGGTTTTGTCACGATCGTCCTCATGAACTAAAATTTGATTATATCCTGAATAGCCGTCGAGTAATGACATCCTTGATGCTCCAACTACTCGCTGCAGTATATGGTCCATTTTTGGCAGCGGATAATTGTCCTTCAATGACACCTTATTCAAATTTCTGAAATCAATACACAAACGGATCTCACCTGTCTTTTTCCTCACGGGCACCAAATTGGAAATCCAATCAGAAAATATGATAGGTACAATGATTCCTGACTTATACAACCTGTTTACCTCCTTCTCAATCGATGGTAGCAGCTTCGGATTGATTCTCCTCAACTTCTGACGGAAAGACTTCTGATTTGGTTTAATAGGGATAGTATGCTGAATGATATTAGTGTCATACGTTTTTAAATATGAGTAATCCAAAGCGAAAGCATCAGCAAATGAAGACAACAATCTCACATATTCAGCTCTTACCTTCGGTGACAATGACTTGGATAACTTTACCATCTTGGGATTTTCAGCTGTCCCAATATTTACTTCTTCAACACCTTTTTCAGTCGGCCTTAATGTCGGTTTGCGGGCTACATCATCTTGATCAAAGAGTTCCTCTAAAGGAATCAATCCTTTAGGAATGATGTTATCTTTAAGCTGCAACACTTCCATTTGATTTATTTGCATATCATCATTACCATCATCATGTTCTGTATCTATGGAGGTATCTTTAAACTTACCCTTGTTTTGCAGAAAATCACTAATCTCCTCATCATCCTGAAAAACTTGCCAACATCTCTGATTGTCCGGAACGGTAGGGCGGTGCTTCACATGGATCTCGAACTTATTGCTGGAATTCATTGGGATTTTTAAATTTCTTGCTGCCTTAGCAAGTCCATCAACAACACCATTTTGTATGCGAGGCACACACGTCAAGGTATAATCTGAAAATAACTTCAAAATGTCTAAAACTACATTACGGTAAGCCCTCATGCGAGGATGCTTGGCTTGAAACTCACCCTTTACCTGTTTTATCACCAACTCGGAATCACCATAGACTGCAATTCTTTTCGCTTTCAGCTTTCTTAGAATCTTTAGGCCAGCAATCAGAGCCTCATACTCAGCCTCATTGTTAGAACAATCAAATGCTAGTTTGTAGGAACATACTCGCACATTGCTCGGGACCTTATTCGGAGCGGAAAATGGACTGCGTATCCAAACACCAATTCCAGCACCATCACTACCCACTGCGCCATCGAAATCCATGGTCTAAAGACCATCTTCATCATCCTCTAAGTGCTGAAATTGCGCCAGCTCTGTTTTCTCTGTTTCCTGCCCATCATCTTTAGCTGATTGCTCAACAGTAGCTTGCTTTTCTCGTCTTTCTTTCTGTAGAAATTCTCTGAAATTCTCCGTAATCTCTGGGATATCTTCTGCTTGAACTAACTGACTATCTATATCATTAAAACTATCAGCAAACAAAACAAAAGACTCTAAGTCGGTATGTACATAATTTACAGGATGATTGATTGGTTTCTCCTTGCTTGTTATCATGTATTTCATCTTCTGCTCTCGATATAACTTTCTCATTTGGCCAAAGACAAGAATTGTTGCATAGGAGAAATCTAACTGTAGTGTACCTTTCAACTTTGCTCCCCAAGATCTAGAAAGGAGCATCCCAAATCGAGGAGGAATGTCTGCCACAACCACGTCCATCAAGACATTCTTCGCAGGAATCTGATCTAAACTTACAACCAAATCTTTGATAAGTCCGATACATCTCACTCGGCTGGAATCAAATGAGTACAAATCATGGTACTTCCTTGTAATGTCTAAACCCAACTTTTCCATGATCGCTTTTGGCATAAGATTGTGCGAAGCACTAGAATCGAACATGGCATTATGCAATACATATTCATGCAACCTCAAACTGATATAAAAGGGAGGAACATCACTGTCAGGGGACTCACCATCTAAAGCAGGCCCAAATATCAACTCAGGCTAATCATCTTCAATATTCACCGTGTCAAACATTGGATCAAAATTCAGAATTTTAGAGACTTGACCTCTTTAACTAGTGTTCTTCATAATTTATGTCAAAGGAATAGATACCTTCAATTTAGAAATTTCATTCTCCAAACTAAAAGCTGAAACCCTTTCAACCTCTTTGACTGGAACTTCTTTCCTTTCAGCCTTATCCTTCATTATGCTTGGTTGATTTGACTTTTCTATTGATGATGATTTGTTAGCTGTGGGATCAATTGTCTCTTTTCCTTTCTTCGGTGCTACAGGTGAATCTAACTTCGGTGTTGAAGCCTCTTTTCTCTTCTGAATTGGGTTTATGGGCACATCTCTGTTTCTTAATGAGTATTGCTTCTGCTGAGCGGACAAAGCATTCATATACCCTCTTTGGTATTCATCTGATTCTTCCTCAAGAGCTGCATCGTTTGCTAAAATAAAATCCTCATCTTTCTGTGCAGCTGAAATTTCTGCATACTCTTCATCTTTAGTGATATAAATGGGTAGATCATCGGGAGTAAAGAAGTGGTTTTTCTCTCCTACTACATCATCGTCATCGTCTGAATCTTGACTCACAAAATTCTGCAGAAGAGGTGTTTTAACCTGCTGTTGGGCTACCGGCTCTTGTGCTCTCTATTCACGCTGCTTAATTCTGAACTGTGGCTTCTGCTGGCCACGGTAGTTGGGATTTCGAATCTGCGGTTCGGGCTTATCAAGCGTCATTCTTTTGAACATTTTTTCCATTTTGCGAAGCAAGTGCTGTTCTGATGTAGATGTGGAAGCTTCTTCCTTTATGGTCACTCTCTTCTCTGCTTTCAACCTGGCTCTCTTATCATTTAGATTCGCCTCAACACTAACAGAAATCTTCTGCATATCTTCCAAGGTAGGTGGATCTCTGTCTCGTAATGAATAAGCCATCTCCGGATCGAAACCATCCAGGAATTTAAGGAGAGCTGACTTTCTAGATGGTCTTAAGTCATCTGGAATTGCATTATACACTGTATTGAATCTGATAATATAATCTTGAATGGACTCACCAGGATTACGCTTGATGCTAGTATACTCAGAAGTAATTTGCAGCGGATCTTTCTTCATCTCCCACCGATCTAGGAATTGTGTCTGAAGCTCTTGTAATGTATTGATACTTCCGGGTTGTAAAGCTCTGAACCATTTACGAACCTCACCTCCAAAATTCTGGGCGAACAATCTCATGGACACATTCTCTTCATCAATTTCATGCAGGTCCAAGAAATCTGTCATTCTAACAATATGCTGTTGGGCGGACACACTCTGCGGAGTGCCATCAAATATTGGAATCTTACTCTGATAATCAGCGGGCATAGGATCCAAATTTGCAGGTAAAACAAGAGGTGCGAATCTAGCAGCCATGGCTCTTGGCGGATTTATAATCTGTCTTGGAGAAACAGGTGGAATGGGAACAGTAGATGAATGAGGTGTATGCGGTGGAGATGGAGGAGGAACTACTGCTGATTGTTGATCAGAGATCTCAGGCTGTACGGGAATGGTAGGGATAAAGGGAGGTTCAGTGGGAATTCGTGAACCGGATGCAATTTCAGATGGCCCAAGAGTTTGTGAAGCAGATTCAATGAATTCGGGAATGTTGGTTGCCACAATGGAGTTTTGAAGATTCAGAATATAATTATCAATAGATCTATTTGCTTGTTCAACTTCTAGATACTTGATGAACTCAGGATTGATGACGGTAGAACCAGTAGCGCTTTCGGACTTGGTTTCAAACAATGATAACTCGAACTGATCGTCAAACTCAATATCTTCAATGTATTCAAAAATAGTGGGGTATGAGTGAGATTTGACCAAAGGAATGATGGGAGCTTCTCGACGGAAATTTTTTTGGATTAGGTTGGGGTTTTCATATACTGGAGGAGGATTTGGATCAGGATTTGATCTAGTATGCCTTTTTGAAGCCAGTGTATTGATCTATTCAAAAAATCCAAAGGACACAACCGATTATTTTCAGCCTATCGACTTCTAGACTCAATCATCCAAAAGTCTAGAACGAACAAGTGTACTGGGGTAATTTGCAAATCAAGTGCTGCATTCACAAGCTAAACCGGAGATCGACTGAAGCAACATTTATCTACTTCCGCTTATGCATGGCAAAAGCATTTCGAAAGCTACCTGGCCTGACTTCAGACTTCGTCTATAACTCATGAAATGAACACATCAAAAAGCAAACCATTGAGATTATCCCCAGTATGGTCGCCACATCGTTAGCGCTCAAATCTACCTTAGGCCGAAATAAGGTAAAACTCAAGGCTACATCAAACCACGCTCAGCCTCGTAGCTAGCCCTACGAGGACAGGAGAGGGCTCTCTCCGGGTCTATCTCGGCAAAAGGTCTTCAAAGGGGCTGAGATGACTTATAATGAATATTGATTTTAGGCTAGTAAATAGATAGGAAGGTTTGATTTAAATTTTTTGGGTTTTTGTTGGAAAAATGGGAAAAACAATTTTGGGCTCGGGGATGAGGCCAGATCTTTGCAGAATTCGAATTGGGGCAAGGTAGGCAATAGTCTTGATGCTTTTTGATTATGTGTATGGATGGATCAGAATGACAAGGAGCTGAAGAGGGCAAGGGAGACCAAGGATCCTCTCCAAACTGGCGAAAACATATAAAACTAAACAAATTCAAAGGCAGAGCACTGGAATCAATGGATTCTACCTCATTTACTCATTCATTTAGTTTCAGAAGAAAAAGAAGGGAATGGCATACATTAAACATTAAAGAACTTACAAATAACTGAGAGAACACACCATCAAAACTGAAAACCACAAGAATCCCAACAGGTGCTGCAAAACCTCTGATCTTTCCTTAGCCAAAATGCAGAAAATATGTACAATAGTGTGCCAAACTTTTCCCAAGAGTCCAACCCTGAAAGTGTCTCAGAAAATACAATAAATAGACAATTCTAACCCCTTCCCATGCCTCTAGGGGTCGAGCTCATGCTTCTAGGATCAGTTTTAACCAATTCTAAACAAAGAGCTAAAATCTAGGCAGCCAAACAACTTGCCTCTATAAGCTAGGAAACTGATCCATTCACTTGATTTTCACTTTTTTGTGAATGAATCATCTAGAAAAAGTAAATAAGTGCCAAAGTTACATCATGTACATCAAATTACATCAAGAAAAACCAAAAATTACATCAAGAGGTGAAACTAGTCCAAACTGGCCGAATTTCTGAGCTGGAAGGTGAAAAACATGCCAAAAACCTCTATGCGCCGCGCTCCAAAGCTCTATGCGTCGTGATACTTTCAGCCTATTTTTGGGGCTCTTCCTGGAGTCCAAATTGAGCTCATGATATCTCATTGGAAATCCCTGGATGTTGGCTATCCAACCCAAGTGGAAGTTTTCAATTTGGAGCTCATTTGCCCCTCCAAAATTTCATTCTCCCAGAAGTACTTCCTGCTGGTGCAAAAGGTGGCAGAAAGGTGGTTTTCATGGTGTTTTTGGCCCTTTTGATCATCCAGAACTTGATGAAATGCTTCGGCCATTTCTGAGCATGCATAAATTACCATGAAAAATCCAAAAATACAAAGTTTTCCTCCAGAAAGTGTCCCAATCATAAGTGCGCGTCGGGTCGCGCGACGCGTTGGGTGGAAAAACCTGTTTTGTGACCAAAATTTTCAAAAATGAAAAAAAATTCTCCAAATTTGTTGAAATTCAGAACGAAGATACCCTATCATGCCTCATGCTCAGCCAACGAAGCCTCGGCCAAAATCCGGAGTGGATCAGGCCTCTTTCGCCGTTTCAGTGCTCTGCTCAACCTTCTCTTCAAGATCTTCATTTTTGCTCTGCAAACGTGCATGCGGGCCCAATAATGACCTTTCATATGACGGAGCATGTCTTTGTCTCTATTTTCCTTTGCCAACAACTTCTCCAGATGAATGTTAACATGCATGAGTTCGGTCTCTCGCTCAATTGGTGTCATGTCACCAGGTCTCTTCCGGGCCAATTGTCGATCTTCACGGATTCGCCGCAGCTCTACAAGTGTGTGCTGATCCTCTAGCTGTTTGTTCCGCTGCTCCAAGTACTTTATCACCCACTGTTCTCTCTGAAAATTCTCTGTCAAAGTACCAATCTCAGCTTTCTGCTCCTGGATGACCTCCCTCAGTTTCGAGCTAGGAGAGCTCGCATCAACATCGATGAGTATAAAATCACTATCTCGGCCTCCTGAAGGGCCCTCATCGTGCATAGGCCTCTTGCCTCTGTCCTGAACCTGTACCTGTGCTGATGTTGAAGGCGAGACCCCTTCCACCCCGGGTGGAGATAGTACTCGCGCTGCTGATGAAGTCAACGAGACCCCTTCCACCCCGGGTGGAGATAGTACTCGTCGTGTAGCTGCAAATAAGGCTCTGTGGCCTCGCTGATATGTCACATACACTGGAGTGCTGATATGCTCAGTCTCAGGAATATCAAACTAGTGTGAAGGCTATCCCTCATCATGAACTACCTCAGGAGGCGGCTGTGGCGCTGCAAAGAAGTCACGGGAGATGAACTCATCCCATGCGATGCCCTGCTGTGTGAGCTGATGTACCACCATGATTTTGATCAGCGCGTAATGATATATACTGTTATACTGCTGTGCTGGGGTCTTCTTCTGTACAAGAAATGTCATCCGCTCTATGTTACGGTACATGAAGTATGGAATGCTCATCATACGTACCCTCGTGAAATGCATCAACAAACGGATATGGTACGCATAGAGGCGCGAGAATCTGCCCTCGCAACTGAAATATCGAATGATGAGTTTCATCAATGGTGCAAACTCATCCTTCAGAAATCTGAATGGAAATACCCTGCTCAGCTGCCTCATATATCTAGGTTTGATATATGGCTCATAATAGGATTTCTCTAGCTGCTGTCGTTTGTTCCATTCCTCTCCTATGTTTGGTATCTCGGTGGCCTGAGCAATGGTCTCTGGTGACAAAATGAAGTTTACTCCAGCAAGGTTTACACGGCCATCATGCAAATGTAGAACAAATAGGCGAGCTAACTCATGATGATGCTGAGTTTGGGAAATCATCTCACAATAATGGAAACATGACTGACGCTGAAAACAATCCATTGCAAGCGGGCAAGCCTGCAATTGAACCAAAGAAGTAGGTTCCTCCCTGACATGCCTTCCACTTTTGCCACTTTTGTGAGACTTCCTTGACACATTAACCTCTGCTGTGGAATCACTGTCATACCCCTGCTCATAAACTGAATCCGTCTCTGACATGATGCTGAAATCAAGATGTTTGACAAATATATGCTGATATGGTTATGGAGAAAACAAAAGTTTGGTGTATGCCAAATATGTCACATATGTAATATGGTGCTATGGGAAAAACCACGGTGATAAAAGTACTGTCAAGTGAGTTTGAATAGGAAAACAGCCACTGCTTGACTGCATGGGGATTTGGGGATTATGAGTAATGGGAATAAGTGATAGTAGAGGAAGGACAGTTTAGGGACAGAAATCAATGAAATGGGAATATAAAAGTGAAAATAAGAACATAAGTGAGCCCTTGAATCTTGTGGAGACTCGAATTTCTATCAATGAAGGGAAAAATGTCAAGTGATAGGGTTTGGGATTTCACATGAGGATCAAAGGGTGTAGGGATATGGGATAGAGGAATAACACAGGAACTGTGGTGTATTATGTGACAAACTAGCAGTGACCACAAAGAACATATGTGTCAATGAAATGAGAATTGAAGCACCAAATTTCACGTTTTGAAAGACTTCCTTTTAAACCCTTGGAGCAATTTTGAATGTAAACATGGGGTTTAAAACTTTCACCATTCAAACATTTCGATCTTTTCCACTTCTAAACCATAACAGCATAGCCAAAAATCGTGCACAGGCTTTAACACACTTACTTGGCGCGGAAAGATTGTTTGAAATTGAAAAACCACTGAATGATGATGAGTTTGGGGCTGGAGGGCTCAACACAGTCACGGCCCTTCAACTGCTAGTTTTCTCTTCCTCTTTTGAAAACTCGACTTTGCTATGGGATTTATGAATGAAACTTGATACAAATGGGTTCAAATAGACTTTGAAAATATCTTGCAAGAGATGGGTTTAATTTTTAGTTCTTCAAAAACCCAATTTGTAATGTTTTTCCATTTGGCACTTTATCCTTTCATTGAACTTCTGTCTTTTGGCTTTTTCATTGATTTTCTGAGTTTGGACTGATGAAATTTGTTGATTTTTGCAGGGATGTTGGCGTTTGGATTTCGGCAAAGACCAGAGGCTGCATTGAAATTTTTTTATGTTGGGAAAAAAAAAATACATGATTGTTACAAAAAATGAATTCGACAATTTCTTATTCAAAACAGAGTTTTGAACAAGAAATGTCCTCAAATGTGTTTGATGATGAAAATTTGAACTAAGAACCTCTTCGAAAACCATCCTCATGGCCTGCGGGCATTTATTAAACATATCAAAAGACTGAACCCTAGACTCTAAAACTAAAAGACTCTTGTTGACCAAAATAATCATTTATGACCATGAATGACGTGAACTAAACTTTGATGAATTTTGAGGAGTTTTAATTAGCCTAGCAGGTACAAGCATGAGGGAATACAAGAAGACCAAACCCTTTTGTCAGTCAATGGCATGCCCCTAGCGAAATGCAACGAAGTGAAGTGAGCGAGACACCTAAAAATGATATGAAAAAAGCGAAATGATCTCTGACGGAGGGCTGTAAGGACCGACTCTAAGTGCCTCTTCTGTCCACTTCACTTGGCTGTCCTTTTTCAGCATGTTTGTGATCTCTCTAAGATGCTCAGCAAGATTTGGAATGAAACGACGCAGAAAATTCATTTTACCATTAAATGACTGTATTTCTTTCTTGTTCCAGGGCTGTTCAATTTGTTGGATTGCTTCAACACGTGCAGGGTCAACACGAATGCCGTCTTTCGATATGATGTGGCCAAGAATTTTGCCTTCATCCATGGCAAACAAGCTCTTTTTCGGATTCAGCGAAATGCCATATTTTCTGCACTTCTGAAAAACAACTTTCAAGTGATACAAATGTTCTTCATCAGAATTTGAAAACACCGTCAAATCATCAAGGTAAACAACCAAAAATACATCTTTCTCATTGGTGAAAGCCATGTCCATTGCACGCTGAAAAGTGGCACCTGCATTTTTCAAACCAAACGGCATCTTGGCATAATGAAACGTTCCCCATGGAGTGGTGAACGTGGTTTTGTCACGATCGTCCTCATGCACTAAAATTTGATTATATCCTGAATAGTTGTCGAGTAGTGACATCCTTGATGCTCCAACTACTCGTTGCAGTATATGGTCCATTTTTTGCAGCGGATAATTGTCCTTCAATGACACCTTATTCAAATTTCTGAAATCAATACACAAACGGATCTCACCTGTCTTTTTCCTCACGGGCACCAAATTGGAAATCCAATCAGAAAATATGATAGGTACAATGATTCCTGACTTATACAACCTGTTTACCTCCTTCTCAATCGATGGTAGCAGCTTCGGATTGATTCTCCTCAACTTCTGACGGAAAGGCTTCTGATTTGGTTTAATAGGGATAGTATGTTGAATGATATTAGTGTCATACGTTTTTAAATCTGAGTAATCCCACGCGAAAGCATCAGCAAATGAAGACAACAATCTCACATATTCAGCTCTTACCTCCGGTGACAATGACTTGGATAACTTTACCATCTTGGGGTTTTCAGCTGTCCCAATATTTACTTCTTCAACACCTTTTTCAGTCGGCCTCAATGTCGGTTTGTGGGCTACATCATCTTGATCAAAGAGTTCCTCTAAAGGAATCAATCCTTTAGGAATGATGTTATCTTTAAGTTGCAGCACTTCCATTTGATTTATTTGCATATCATCATTACCATCATCATGTTCTGTATCTATGGAGGTATCTTTAAACTTACCCTTGTTTTGCAGGAAATCATTAATCTCCTCATCATCCTGAAAAACTTGCCAACATCTCTGATTATCCGGAACGGTAGGGCGGTGCTTCACATGGATCTCGAACTTATTGCTGGAATTCATTGGGATTTTTAAATTGCTTGCTGCCTTAGCAAGTCCATCAGCAACACCATTTTGGATGCGAGGCACACACGTCAAGGTATAATCTGAAAATAACTTCAAAATGTCTAAAATTGCATTACGGTAAGCCCTCATGCGAGGATGCTTGGCTTGAAACTCACCCTTTACCTGTTTTATCACCAATTCGGAATCACCATAGACTGCAATTCTTTTCGCGTTCAGCTTTCTTAGAATCTTTAGGCCAGCAATCAGAGCCTCATACTCAGCCTCATTGTTAGAACAATCAAATGCTAGTTTGTAGGAACATACTCGCACATTGCTCGGGACCTTATTCGGAGCGGAAAATGGACTGCGTATCCAAACACCAATTCTAGCACCATCACTACCCACTGCGCCATCGAAATCCATGGTCCAAAGACCATCTTCATCATCCTCTAAGTGCTGAAATTGCGCCAGCTCTGTTTTTTCTGTTTGCTGCCCATCGTCTTTAGCTGATTGCTCAACAGTAGCTTGCTTTTCTTGTCTTTCTTTCTGCAGAACTTCTCTAAAATTCTCGGTGATCTCTGGTATATCTTCTGCCTGAACTAACTGACTATCTATATCATTAAAACTATCAGCAAACAAAACAAAAGACTCTAAGTCGGTATGTACATAATTTACATGATGATTGATTGGTTTCTCCTTGCTTGTTATCATGTATTTCATCTTCTGCTCTCGATATAACTTTCTCATTTGGCCAAAGACAGGAATTGTTGCATAGGAGAAATCTAACTGTAGTGTACCTTTCAACTTTTCTCCCCAAGATCTAGAAAGGAGCATCCCAAATCGAGGAGGAATGTCTGCCACAACCACGTCCATCAAGACATTCTTCGCAGGAATCTGAACTAAACTTACAACCAAATCTTTGATGAGTCCGATACATCTCACTCGGATAGAATCAAATGAGTACAAATCATGGTACTTCCTTGTAATGTCTAAACCCAACTTTTCCATGATTGCTTTTGGCATAAGATTGTGCGAAGCACTGGAATCGAACATGGAATTATGTAATACAAATTCATGCAACCTCAAACTGATATAGAAGGGAGGAACATCACTGTCAGGGGACTCACCATCTAAAGCAGGCCCAAATATCAATTCAGGTTGATCATCTTCAATATTCACCGTGTCAAACATTGGATCAAAATTCATAATTTTAGAGACTTGACCTCTATAACTGTTGTTCTTCATAATTTCTGTCAAAGGAATAGATACCTTCAATTTAGAAATTTCATTCTCCAAACTAAAATCTGAAACCTTTTCAACCTCTTTGACTGGAACTTCTTTCCTTTCAGCCTTATCCTTCATTATGCTTGGCTGATTTGACTTTTCTGCTGATGATGATTTGTTAGCTGCGGGATCAATTGTCTCTTTTCCTTTCTTCGGTGCTACAGGTGAATCTAAATTCGGTGCTGAAGCCTCTTTTATCTTCTGAATTGGGTTTATGGGCACATCTCTATTTCTTAATGAGTATTTCTTCTGCTGAGCGGACAAAGCATTCATATACCCTCTTTGGTATTCATCTGATTCTTCCTCAAGAGCTGCATCGTTTGCTAAAATAAAATCCTCATCTTTCTGTGCAGCTGAACTTTCTGCATACTCTTCATCTTCAGTGATGTAAATGGGCAGATCATCGGGAGTAAAGAAGTGGTTTTGCTCCCCTACTACATCATCGTCATCGTCTGAATCTTGACTCACAAAATTCTGCAGAAGAGGTGTTTTAACTTGCTGCTGGGCTGCCGGCTCTTGTACTCTCTGTTCACGCTGCTTAATTCTGAACTGTGGCTGCTGCTGGCCACGGTAGTTGGGATTTCGAATCTGCAGTTCTGGCTTGTCAAGCGTCATTCTTTTGAACATTTTTTCCATTTCGTGAAGCAAGTGCTGTTCTGATGTAGATGTGGAAGCTTCTTCTTTTATGGTCACTCTCTTCTCTGCTTTCAACCTGGCTCTCTTATCATTCAGATTCGCCTCAACACTAACAACAATCTTCTGCATATCTTCCAAGGTAGGCGGATCTCTGTCTCGTAATGAATAAGCCATCTCCGGATCGAAACCATCCGGGAATTTAAGGAGAGCTGACTTTCTAGATGGTCTTAAGTCATCTGGAATTGCATTATAAACTGTATTGAATCTGATAATATAGTATTGAACGGACTCACCAGGATTATGCTTGATGCTAGTATACTCAGAAGTAATTTGCAGCGGATCTTTCTTCATCTCCCACCAATCTAGGAATTGTGTCTGAAGCTCTTGTAATGTATTGATACTTCTGGGCTGTAAAGCTCTGAACCATTTACGAACCTCACCTCCAAAATTCTGGGTGAACAATCTCATGGACACATTCTCTTCATCAATTTCATGCAGGTCCAAGAAATATGTCATTCTAACAATATGCTGCTGGGCGGACACACTCTGCGGAGTGCCATCAAATATTGGAATCTTACTCTGATAATCAGCGGGCATAGGATCCAAATTTGCAGGTAAAACAAGAGGTGCGAATCTAGCAGCCATGGCTCTTGGCGGATTTATAATCTGTCTTGGAGAAATAGGTGGAATGGGAGCAGTAGATGAACGAGGTGTATGCGGTGGAGATGGAGGAGGAACTACTGCTGATTTCTGATCAGATATTGATGGTTGTACTGGAATGATAGGGATAAAGGGGGGTTCAGTGGGAATCTATGAACCGGATGCAATTTCAGATGGCCCAAGAGTTTCGGATGCAGATTCAATGAATTCAGGGATGCTGGTTGCCACAATGGAGTTTTGAAGATTCAGAATATAATTATCAATAGATCTATTTTCTTGTTCAACTTCTAGATACTTGATGAACTCAGGATTGATGACGGTAGAACCAGTAGCACTTTCAGACTTGGTTTCAAACAATGATAACTCGAACTGATCGTCAAACTCAATATCTTCAATGTATTCAAAAACAGTGGGGTATGAGTGAGATTTGACCAAAGGAATGATGGGAGATTCTCGACGGAAAATTCTTGGGATTAGGTTGGGGTTTTCATATACTGGAGGCGGATTTGGATCAAGATTTGATCTAGTATGCCTTTTTGAAGCTAGTGTATTGATCTATTCAAAAAAATCCAAAGGACACAACCGATTATTTTCAGCCTATCGACTTCTAGACTCAATCATCCAAAAGTATAGAACGAACAAGTGTACTAGGGTAATTTGCAAATCAAGTGCTGCATTCACAAGCTAAACCGGAGATCGACTGAAGTAGTGTTTATCTACTTCCGCTTATGCATAGCAAAAGCGTTTCGAAAGCTACCTGGCATGACTTCAGACTCCTTCTATAACTTATGAAGCAAATAACATCAACGAGCAAACCATTTTCTTCCCCAGTATGGTCGCAACTATGTTAGCACTCGAATCTACCTTAGGCTGAAATAAGGTAAAACTCAAGGCAACATCAAACCAAGCTCAGCCTCGTAGCTAGCCCTACGAGGACAGGAGAGGGCTCTCTCCGGGTCTATTTCAGAAAAAGGTCTTCAAAGGGGCTGAGATGACTTATAATGGATATTTATTTTAGGCTAGTAAATAGATAGGAAGGTTTGATTTAAATTTTTTGGGTTTTTGTTGGAAAAATGGGAAAAACAATTTTGGGCTCGGGGATGAGGCCAGATCTTTGCAGAATTCGAGTTGGGGCAAGGTAGGCAGTAGTCTTGATGCTTTTTGATTATGTGTATGGATGGATCAGAATGAAAAGGAGCTGAAGAGGGCAAGGGAGAACAAGGATCCTCTCCAAACTGGCGAAAACATATAAAACTAAACAAATTTAAAGGCAGAGCACTGGAATCAATGAATTCTACCTCATTTACTCATTCATTTAGTTTCAGAAGCAAAAGAAGGGGATGGCATACATCAAACATTAAAGAACTTACAAATAAATAAGAGAAAACACCATCAAAAACTGAAAGCCACAAGAATCCCAACAGGTGCTGCAAAACCTCTGATCTTTCCTTAGCCAAAAATGCAGAAAATATGTACAATAGTGTGCCAAGCTTTTCCCAAGAGTCCAACCCTGAAAGTGTCTCAGAAAATACAATAAATAGACAAGTATAACCCATTCCCATGCCTCTAGGGGTCGATCTCATGCTTCTAGGAGCATTTTGAACCAATTCTAAACAAGGAGCTAAAATCTAGGCAGCCAAACAACTTGCCTCTATAAGCTAGGAAACTGATCCATTCACTTGATTTTCACTTTTTTTGTGAATGAATCATCTAGAACAAGTAAATAAGTGCCAAAGTTACATCATGTACATCAAATTACATCAATAAAAACCAAAAATTACATCAAGAGGTGAAACTAGTCCAAACTGGACGAATTTCTGAGCTGGAAGGTGAAAAACATGCCAAAAACCTCTATGCGCCGCGCTCCAAAGCTCTATGCGTCGCGCTACTTTCAGCCTGTTTTTTGGGAACTTCCCGGATTCCAAATTGAGGTCATGATAGCTCGTTGGAAAGCCCTGGATGTTGGCTATCCAACCCAAGTGGAATTTTTCAATTTGGAGCTCATTTACCCCTCCAAAACTTCATTCTCCCAGAAGTACTTCCTGCTGGTGCAAAAGGTGGCAGAAAGGTGGTTTTCATGGTGTTTTTGGCCCTTTTGATCATCCAGAACTTGATGAAATGCTTCGGCCATTCCTAAAAATGCATAATTTACCATGAAAAACCCAAAAATACAAATTTTTCCTCCATAAAGTGTCCCAATCATAAGCGCGCGTCAGGTGGCGCGACGCGTAGAGCAGAAAAACCTGTTTTGTGACCAAAATTTTCAAAAATGACAAAAACTTCTCCAAATTTGCTGAAATTCGGAGCGAAGATCCCCTATCATGCCTCATGCTTAGCCAATGAAGCCTCGGCCAAAATCCGGAGTGGATCAGGCCTCTTTCGCCGTTTCAGTGCTCTGCTCAATCTTCTCTTCAAGATCTTCATTTTTGCTCTGCAAACGTGCATGTGGGCCCAATAATGACCTTTCATATGACGGAGCATGTATTTGTCTCTATTGGCCTTTGCCAAAAACTTCTCCAGATGAATGTTAACATGCATAAGGTTGGTCTCTCGCTCAATTGGTGTCATGTCACCAGGTCTCTTCCGGGCCAATTGTCGATCTTCACGGATTCGCCGCAGCTCTACAAGTGTGTGCTGATCCTCCAGCTGTTTGTTCCGCTGCTCTAGGTACTTTATCACCCACTGTGCTCTCTGCAAATTCTCTGTCAAAGTACCAATCTCAGCTCTCTGCTCCTGGATGACCTCCCTCAGTTTCGAGCTAGGAGAGCTCGCATCAACATCGATGAGTATAAAATCAGTGTCTCGGCCTCCTAAAGGGCCCTCATCGTGCATAGGCCTCTTGCCTCTGTCTTGAACCTGTACCTATGCCGATGTCGAAGGCAAGACCCCTTCCACACCATGTGCAGATAGTACTCGCGCTGTTGATGAAGTCAACAAGACCCCTTCCACCTCAGGTGGAGATAGTACTCATCGTGTAGCTGCAAATAAGGCTCTGTGGCCTCGCTGATATGTCATATACACTGGAGCGTTGATATGCTCAGTCTCAAGAATATAAAACTGGTGTGAAGGCTCTCCCTCATCATGAACTACCTCGGGAGGTGGCTGTGGCGCTGCAAAGAAGTCACGGGAGATGAACTCATCCCATGCGATGCCCTGTTGTGCGAGCTGATGTACCACCATGATTTTGATCAGCGCGTAATGATATATGCTGTTATGCTGCTGTGCTGGGGTCTTCTTCTGTACAAGAAATGTCATCCGCTCTATGTTACGGTACATGAAGTATGGAATGCTCATCAACCGCACTCTCGTGAAGTGCATCAACAGCCGGATGTGATATGCATACAAGCGTGAAAAGCGCCCTTCACAACTGAAATAATGAATGATGAGTTTCATCAATGGTGCATACTCATCCTTCAGAAATCGGAATGGAAATACCCTGCTCAGCTGCCTCATATATCCAGGTCTGATATATGGCTCATAATAAGCTTTGCTGCCGCTTATTCCACTCTTCCCCGATGTTTGGTATCCCAGTCGCCTCTGAAATGGTCTCTGGTGACAAAGTAAAATCCACCCCAGCAAGGTTTACACGACCGTTATGCAAATGTAAGACAAATAGGCGAGCTAACTCATGATGATGCTGAGTTCGAGAAATCATCTCACAATAATGAAAACATGACTGATGCTGAAAACAATCCATTGCAAGCGGGCAAGCCTACAGTTGGGTCAAAGAAGTGGGCTCCTCCCTGACATGACTGCCACTTTTTCCACTTTTGTGAGACCTCCTTGGCACATTAACCTTTGTAGATGAATCACTGTCCTGCTCATACCCCTGCTCATAAGGTGAATCCGTCTCTGACATGGTGCTAAAATCAAGATGTTTGACAAATATATGTTGATATGGTAATGATGAAAACAAGAATTCAGTGTATGCTCTAATCCCAAATGTGTCACATATGTATCAAGGTGCTATAGGAAAACCACAATGAGGAAAGTACTGTCAAGTGTGAGGACAGCCACTATTTGAGGGATTTAGGAATATGGAAAATTTACAAGTGATATAGGAAAACAGTGATAGTGAGGGGAGTATTTTTGGGAATGGGAATGGGTGAAATGACAAAATGTAAGTGAAATCTAAGGCATAATCCTTGAATGTTGTGGAAATTAAAATTTTGTCAATGGAGGGAAGGGATAACAAGTGATAAATTTAGAGTTTTACCACATGGGAACAAAAGGGAATGAAGGATGTGAAACAATGGTATAACAATGGGAATATGGTATAATAACAGTGATTACAGTAGTGAGGAAAATGATATAATGATAGCAGTGATAAAAGCATACATAACAATGGCATAAGAGTGTTTTGGCAAATGCAAGTTTTGACACCAATTTCAAATGACAATCATCACTCCTCAAACCCTATGGAGCAGATTTCGAAGTGGACATAGGGTTAAGTTTTGCACCATTCAAACACTAATATATTTGCTTCTAAACCATAGCACCATAGCCCAAAATCATCATACAAGCTTTGACAAACTTACTTGGAGGCGAAAGAGCCGATTTGAAACGAATTTTGGTGAAGGAGGGTAATTTTCTGGCCTTAGAGCTCTATGCGCCGCGCGCAAATCCAGTGCGCCACGGCCCTTTGGTGCACCGCACGCATGTAAAAATGAACTACTGGTTTTTTCCCAATGCGCCGCGCTTTGTTCCTATGCGCCGCACGCACTGTCAACACACAGTCACGGCCCTTCAACACTGAAATTCGCTCTTCAACCTCCAAATTCGGCTTTGCTCTGAAAATTTGTGAATGTAATTTGAAAAAAACAATTTACATAGCCTTGGAACATATCTTGCAAGAGTTGGGTTTAATTTTTACTTCCTCCACAACCCACTTTGTAATGTTTTTCATTTGGCACTTTATCCTTTCATTGAACTTCTGTCTTTTGGCTTTTTCATTGATTTTCTGAGTTTGGACTGATGAAATCTGGTTGTTTTTGCAGGGATGTTGGCGTTTGGACTTCGGCAAAGACCAGAGGCTGCATTGAAAATTTTTTATGGTAGAAAAAATACATGATTGTTACAAAAAATGAATTTGACAATTTCTTGTTCAAAACAGAGTTTTGAACAAAAAATGTCCTTAGATGTGTTTGATGATGAAAATTTGAATTAAGAACCTTTTCAAAACCATCCTCATGGCCTGCGGGCATTTATTAAATATATCAAAAGACTGAACCCTAGACTCTAAAACTAAAAGACTCTTGTTGACCAAAATAATCATTTATAACCATGAATGACGTGAACTGAACTTCGATGACTTTTGAGGAGTTTTAATTAGCCCAGCAGGTACAAGCATGAGGGACTACAAGACGACCAAACCCTCTCGTCAGTCAATGGCATGCCCCTAGTGAAATGCAACGAAGTGAAGTGAGCGAGACACCTAAAAATAATATGCAAAAAGCGAAATGATCTCTGACGGAGGGCTATAAGGACCGACTTTAACAGAGGACATGTCCCGTAGGGTGGGGTGTGCGTTCATATGAACCAACTCTGAAAAAACTACATAGATAATATTAGATCTCAGACTTTTGTGATCCATAATGTAGATGAATGTCTTTCAGACTAATCACATCATAAGGATGTGGTCGACATTTTGAACCAACTAATGTGGTTCATCCTCAAGACAAGGTGAAGAAACTAACCAATCTTAATGAATAAATATTGGGGATGCATCATTGCCCAGAAATCGCATTAAGAACTAGTTGTTAAGAACTAGCCGTTAGTAAATTAGTTATTAGGAAAAAACTTAAAAATTTAAAAAAAAAAAAATAGTTAAGAAATTATTTAATTAATAAAATTAAATAATTATAAAAATAAAAATTTTAAATTAATATAATAGAAAATTATAGGGATAAACAGAGAAGATCAAATTTTAATTAATAATTTTCAATGGAAAATTTATGTTTAAGATTTCAAACTAGGATTACAAACCATTAAAGACAAAATATGCAAAACTTGTTCATTGGGTGAAAATGGTACCGAGTGTAATCAATGAGGTTCTAAATGGTCTTTAGATTCCAAAAAAAATGCTATTAGCTAATCATCACTCATCAAAGTCATCATCACTAGGAGCTTAAGGGCATTGCTTTTGGAGGGAAACAACCCCTGGTTTCCATATTTTAGTGGTTAGGTACCAAATTAGCACAAACTGGAGCTCTAGTTTGGTTGCTCAATTTCTATTTTGTACTATTTTCTCGTTTGTACCAATTAGGTACCAAACTAGGGCAAACTTTCCCTATTGTTTGGTTACTTGGCTAATTTGACACCTAGTTTTGTTTAATCTACTGGTTTGAATGATTATTGTTTTAGATTGGCTAGTTCTTTAAATTACGATATATAGTGATACAATTGAATGTATAAATGTGGACATTATGATAATAACATTTGAGTACTTGTGTTTCTTCCTTATTTGAGTTATTTCCTAATGTCGGTACTATTCATATCATTTGGTGTTATTTTCACACTACTTAGTTTATAAGGAGATTTCCCTTATTATATTTCAGTGTTCTATGAAAATGTGTTCTATATGGTGGGGTGTGCGTGTTTCCCACACTCTGAGGATCAGGGACACTAGTGAAATTCTTTTTGATGTCCCCCATGCTTTGGAGATATGGATGAGCATCTCCTCCCTAGTTTTTTTTCCAACAACCCTTGAAGATAGAACAAAGATAAGACTGAGCTCTGAGGATTATTTGAATTCAGTAATTGATGGTAATTTTAAATTCATATTGCATTTAAATTTTATCAGCATTACCAGTTTCCAAAGTTTTAGGGTTGACAATATTAAAGTGTTTCCACTATAATTTGAATGGGATGAATTGTTATTTTCATTATTTTATCATTATTATTTTTATTTTTACTTTTAGAGCTAGGAACTTATTTCCCCTTTGTCCCCTCTTGAATTTACCAAAAATATGGGGGTGTTCCAATGCACCTCTTGTGCATATTTGCACCTATGCTTCTTGTCTTGGAAACTTTTGTTGGAACATAGGGTTTCATGATATAAGGTCTCTGTAGTTTACCTTGTTAGGTCTTATTTCATCAGGATTTGTAAGGGTTTCCATATTTTAAACATATTTCTTAAAGATCTCTAGGCTAGTGGATCTTGTTAGTTGTATAGTGTACAAACTATATGATTAGTCTCCCTATAAGGAGAATATAAGGGGAAAATAAAATTTTGCCAATTTTTTAGATAGGAATCTCTCTTTTCTTTTGGTGAGGGTATGTGACATTCCCAATGTTCTTTCAAATTGTGAAAAAATACTTGAAAAGTGTGTGGTAGAGAGGAATCCACACAAAACTCAATCAATTTCTCTTCCATTTAATAGTTCCTTACTATTATCACAAAAACATGATGTCTCATAAAATGATGAGAATGTTCTAAGAGACACTTACAAATCAGCTCAAGCAACCTTGTACCATCGATTGCCTGCTAGTTGGAAGCCAAGGGCCAGAGCCCTAAGTTTGATGGAAGATATAAATGGTGAGAAGCAAGACTCTTGGTTGCATATCCTAGTGGCATACAACAATACATGCATTGAGATTAATTATGTGGTGAAATATTTAAACCCTTGAGATCCATATACATTGCCATAGATTGGTGGGCATATTTTCTTGAGTTTGTTGGCTATTAGAGAACCCAAATCACTTGTGGGGATGATTCCAAATTTTCCATGTGACAATATTCTACCCTCTAGGTATCAAGGGAATCTTTTGGCACAATGGCTTTAGTGAAGGAAAATCACTTAATGCAACATGAAATTGAGTTGTTAATCAAAAAGCTTACGATTACAATAATAATTTTAGATTTGGAAGAGTTACTCATAATCAAGTTTATATTTGGATTAATTTTTCTTGTTAGAATTGAAATATGTTTGAGGTAGATTCTTTTGCCCTCACATCTAAAACAAGATTGCTTCTAACTCTATGAAATGAAGTTCTAGTCACATTGTCATTTTTCTCTCACCTTTCAGGTTTAGTCCATTCTTTGTCGACAATCTAAGAGTTCAAGAATATTTCATTTTTTGGAAAAGCGAAATATTTTATCTATCATAAGAGCTTCAATTATTCCATTAATGAATTTAGAGCTTTTTATTTGAACAAGAGTTCAACTCTCTTTACAAAATAATAACTAGAATAGATTGATACCTTCATTAAAAACCTATAGATCATGTGGAGATAGATTTGACAATCTTGTTGCTCCAAATCCACATTTTATTCTTATAACCAAGGACTATGTAGTTATTTTTGAAAGAAACCCTTTTCACAATGAATTTTTAAGTGAAGTAACACTTGTTTTCTCTCCATTGATAATCATAGTTAGAATAACCTGGAGTCTCAAAAGCTTGTTTGAAATTAACAAGTTCCTACCCCTTATCACCGCAATTGGGTTAAAGATGCATATGCTAGACATCCAAATTGATAAAACAACAATATTTGGTCACTTTTTCCATTGGCCCTATCAAGGAAATTTTTATATCTCTATTTCACCCCATTAGATCATTGTGCACTCATCCTTAGGTGTACCTATCAATGTAATTGGCATGACATTTATGATGGGAAGCACAACATGTATAGATTTCACATTGTATGTTAAAGGCATGCAAATTGATATTTGTTTGTAGTGAGAGGTGCTCTATACGCCAGTATGGTAGAGATGTTCTAGTGAAGAATAAAGCATTATATTTAAAATTAAATAAAAAATTAAAAATAAATTTCCACTAAATTGAAATCACACGTATATAATATCGAGGAGATGCTGTAGTGGAGCTTAAGATTTCAAAAAAATAATAATAATAATAACAAAGTATATTGTTAGCTTAAGTAAAAATATATATATAAAATATTGAAAGTAATTAACCATGTCATAAAGTTAGTTGATAAACATATAAAGATTTAATACTTACAATAAACTCTTTATATATATATATATATATATATATATATATATATATATATATATATATTATGCATATAACATTTAAAATTAAAATATAAAATTTAGGCTATTCATATTACATCAAAAATTCAAATATAAAAACTATAAAACATGTGAAAGAAAAATGTCACATGTAGTTATATGTATTATGAGGGTTTAATATAATTAAAAATAATATTATTTTTATATCTAGAGGCGTGAAATTTCTATATCCTTTGGGCCTGGTCTCTTTCCACCAGTGCTGCAAAAATCCACCAAAATTAAAATGGAAACCAATTAAATTTTCCCACAAAACTAAAATGCATAATTGTTACAAAAAATTCCCCAATTAAAATTAAAATTAATAAATTAAATAAATAGGATATCCATGCTTTCGTGTAACACCCTCTTCCCACCCCCGGATGCAGGTGCTCGCCATTTTTGAAGATGGACACAGGACGGCCATGTGGGATGCCACACGCCGGCTCCACGTGACCAACCTAGGGATGCAGCCCTGCATTCGTTGCTGGCGTGAGGGCGCCATTACTTCACCCTCCGCCACCCTCACCTCGACGTACCTACTCTACCTCGCCATTACTATGCTGGCCATGGCTATTAAATCTGTCACCTTGGCTCTCTCCAATTCAATTCAGCCCTCCCGATGGTTCTTTGTGTGTTTGGCCATTTCTGTCCCTCTGCCTCTGGTGCCTCTCCCCTGCTCGCCCCTGGTTGGACCTCGCTCTGGAATTTTCTCGCCTCCAAAGCCTGCTTCGGCCCCCCACTGGTCCGATGATTCTGCTGCCTGGACCATCATGCCTTGTCACCATCGTATGAGGTGCAGGAGAGCTGGTGGGCACAACTATGTCTCTTGTCCTCCTCAGTCACTCTCCCTTGGGCATGACCTTAACCTCTCTTTTGACTGGATCAAGCCTGATATCTCACTCCCTGTCAACCTAAATGCTCAGCTTTCGCTCCAGATTCCTGCCTCTGGTTCTCTCCCTTTCCCTTCCTGAAGCAAAAAATGACCTCGTAAGTCTACCATTTCTCCTAAGCCTTCCTTCATCCCTCGCAAGATGAAGGCCCTTCCTGTGCAGGGTACCTCCAGCGGAAGCAAAGACTCCAGCGACTCGATTGGCGATAGCGGCTCTGGAAATTCAAAACAATCTAAGCGTGATGTCTCTGTGGGAATGCCCGACGCTACAGCCTCGCCACGCCTCCAGCTCACTGACCACGTGCCATGCAAGGAAAATCACGACAGGGGTTATGTGTGCAGAATCGTGGAAGAGGCGCCCAACTCCAGTGACAAAAATGCAGGCTCTCAATAGATCGGATTTTTTCTGTTCCATCAGCTTGTTCTTGTCTAAGAATTTTCTTTCATGGGTTTTGTGTTTAATTTTGAAAAATGTAACTGTTGGTTTCCCGACATGGGCAAGAGGCACTTTCTGGCTTCCAAGGACTGGTTTCCCCAACAGGAGCAGTCCAAGACTCTTGAAACTTCCCTGTGAATTGGACTTGTTCAATCCATAGGAAGAGACCTATAACTTTTTTTTCAATATGATATAATAGAATTAGCTTAACTTAGAATTTAAAAAAAAACACCCTCTTCCCACATCTACCCAAGTAACCAACCAACCGGGGTAAACATGTGATGAAAGGATACTAATATGAGATTCAACCTCCTAGATGAATTTAAGGAAGTGGAACCGACAGAAACACCAAAAACACACCCTTCACTGCATCACTGACATCCCAGGAGGTAACCAAACCTTCCAGGGCCCTATTCCCTGAGGGGGAACCAATTTTTAGCCCCTTTGAGGCTATGTCGCGGGCTTGTAAGGGCAAGGCAGTGGCTCTATAACCTACATCCGCGAGCTAGCCTTGTCAAGGTAGCGGCTCATGCCTAAACAACAAATTTTCTACTTGTAGCTCTGGGATTAGTGTACCACATTTTCAACCCCTTAGCCCAAGACACTACCTAGAACTTCTTGTAACTTCGGGAGAGGGTAAATAACATTAAGACAAAAATATGGAAGTAATCACATCAACTAGAACTCATTCAAATCCACCCAACCATGACAGGAATTTCGTCAAACATGTCACAAACATAGCATCTACAAGTATAAACAGCACATTTAAACCAAAGGGTCTCCTTCTTACCTGATAATGGCTAATAAGGATTGCTCCCATACATCATAATCTATAATACAATCTATTAGGACATAGATACATTGTGCATTCATTTACAAGTAAAAACATGGAGAGATCCATACCTCATCGTTGTCACAGTAAATGCTTATAACCAGCATAATACCAACCGAAATACCATGGAGACATCAACAATAGAATCCATACATAAACCAGTGCATATACACATCAAATACCAAGGCAATGAAATTTTCATTAATGAATGTAAAAACCAACCCGGAATGGGACTTCCACGTTCCACCCGACCATAGACATGGTTGAGCCAAATCTAAATTCAGCCAGTCACCCCCGTGCCATATTCTAAGCATGAATGTGGGAATTTATAGAACACATCAATCAACACCAAACCAGGGCTCCAGAGACCAAACAGTCTCAACCCCAAACCAATGATTCCACCTCATGGTCAGACATCACTAATCGTCATGGATTGGTCTCCATCCAAGCTACTCCAGGACTCCAGAGTGTTTGTTCCAACCAAAAAAAAATCAATGGAAATAAACCCACAACACCATGGATATCCAGGAAATGGCAAGGCTATGAAACTCCACATGCATACCCATGCATGCCAAAACTAGTGAGAAAAACATACATGCAACTCGGTACCTGCACTCATAACCTATTGTAAATGTTGATCTCGATGCCCTTTTTCTCTTTCTTTCTTTTCCTTTGCTTTCTTGATTCAAATCTCCAAGTATGCCACGCTCTACAAGAGTGCTCCAAGAATACACTAAGTGCTCAAGAGTATGTGAGAGAGAGAGAGAGAGAGAGAATAATGATAAATCCTAAAATTGAACTGACCAAGCCTTCCCCACTGATCCTCAGAAGCCTTTTATAGATGAGGTCTTTGTTTTCTTCATTTTCCATTATTTTACTTCATTTTCCTCCTCACATGAAACCTGTGACCTTTCACCTTCCTTTTCTCCTATTTTCATTTATTTTCATAAATAAATGTGTCAAAAATTTTGTTTTTCTCTTTAATGCCTTATCCATAGCCTTTTCCTTTGCCTTTGCCAATTTCCTTTGCCATAATAAACCGAAGTGAACCCTCGCTAGGATGTTTTTCCCACCATTTAGCTTGGAATACGTGTCCCATCCACAGTGGTTATATTTTTCCTTTATTACATTTTATATGGAATTTCACCAAGTTTGTTACATTTCCATTACTCTATGTGGATATTTTTTTGGTAGATAAGTAATATCAAATGAATCTGAAACAACAAGATATTTCTTATCAATGAAATTCACGAAACAAATCTCAGGAAATTGATTGTTGGTGCAAATTCAAAACTGTAACTTCTGTTAATATTTATGAATGGTTAATAGACAAATATGGTCATGCAACTTCTTTCATATCTTTTTTCATGAAATAATATTTGCAACAAACCCTCATTCGCTCAATTTCATTGAGTAGATATCAAGATATCAACTATCAAAGTATGGGTTCAAAAAATAGTGGTTTGATGGAAAATACACAATATTGGGCATTTTTAAAATAAAATTGTATTTTATTAAACTTTTCCAATTTAATAAAATTTAAAGTTTAAAAAATAATATAATTAAATTAAATCAAATTAAATAATATTAAAAAAAAGCAAGGTATGGATGAGTTTAATGGCTCATGGTGGTAAAGGATAATATGTATGTGTGAGGGGAAGAGATAATGTGAAGAGCGGGCCACTGGGAGAGTGGGGCCCTCTCTCCAGAAATAACTAACTTAAACATAAAATCCATGAAGGTTCCCCCCTCACAGATATATTCATGAGTTAATATATGAGCCTGTTAATATCTTCAAACACCCATTCCACCAGTTAGCATGGGTTTGACCTCCCCGGAAGATTTAGAAGTATCTTCCGAGAACGGGTAATAAGGGAATATTCCTCTCTTCTTTTTTTTTAATATATATATATATATATGTGGTATTTACATTTTTTTTTTATTAATATGTTTTTTTACTATGTAGTTTTTAATTCTACTTTTATGTTGTGGTTAATTACGCTGATAGATGTTATATATTTGAGGTTTTTCATAGCGACATTGTATAGATTCATCGTCCTCAACACAATCTTCAACACGTGTCCCACATAATTAAGCCAATCACAGAGGGTTATTTTCGTCATCTTGACACATGGAACATCTGTTCAAATCTTGCACATCGATATTAGGTATGAAGGTTGCACTAAACTCCCATGCTCCCCTGATTTCTACTCAAGTTCACGTCGAGTTTAGGTTCTAAGGCTCTAGTAACCTCCCCCCATTCCCCTTAATTTTTCTCAGATGGTTGTCATTCAAGTGCTGCCATAGTAGAGTGGTGTAGTTTCCCAGATAAGTGGGTATTCTGTTCTAAGATTGTTATTTGTGAGCTATCGAATGGCCAGTCTACTCAATCTACTCACTTTCATGCTATCTCTGATAGGAAGTTCTTATAGAGCTTCTTCCTACCCATTTGGTCTCCTCTTATTCCTCGGAAAGGACCAATAGGGTCACTAGTACTCCCTTGTTGCTGATAGGGAAAATGATTCTCCTTGCAAAGTAGTGGGTGGCATCGCTTACAAGGCCACACTCTGTTGTTGCATTTATGTGTTGCTTTGCCAAATCGCGGTGGCCTTGGTCAAATGCAGGGATGCTGATAGACAATAATGGTCGATGTTGTCGCAGGGCCTTGTCAAACCGTATACATTGCAGGTGGTGGTGTGGTTGATAATGACTGAGGTAACGTGGGGTCTTAAGTGGAAAGGGAAAATGAAATCAGACTTCATACTTAGGGCATGGAGGACAATGTTGCTATTTTTAGCCTTGTGTGTTATATCCATGGTGATGGGCCTTAGTATTGCATCAAGGACGTTCCAACCTGCAAGGCTCTCAACTTAAATTATCATCTCGAGGTGTGTATAAACTTAGAGGTGACATTGTTATATGCACAGTAGGTAAAGTTATACTCATGTCACCCTTAGTCATTGGATCATGTCAATTCAAGCATATACCACTCCTTCGGATAATCTAAAAAGAGAATTTTTGTTGGAAGACAAGAAAAACATGCCCTAATTGCAAGGAAAGGAGTATTAGCCTAATTGCAGAAATGAAAGTACCATTCATTAAATGTAGAGACTACTTGTAACTGCAAGAAAGGTAAAGGATACACTAGTTGCAGAAATAAACCATGCTACTCTATTTCAAACTAATCAAATCAATATTCTACTTTCATGAATCGCTAATCTAATTGCAAATTTCTTGAAAAGAAGAAATTCAGACTACTACACATAACTACGGAATTCAAAAAAACTAAGTCTAATCTACTTGTCGTTTTATGTTTGGAGTGGAGGAAGGATGGGTTTGGAGTGGTCGCGGAGTCTCCCTAATCATGGAATCAAATACTGGGGGTCATTATTCAACTTCAAAATGAAAAATTCAATGTCCTAGGGAAAATATGGTTGAATCTAGATAGTTTTACAAGACTGCTACAGGGTACTATAGGAAACTTTTTTTGCTACAGGAGTGGGTCTCAGATATTTCTAAGGGCAAGGAAGGTGTTATGAAAGTGAATGAGGGTGGACGAATGATATGTGGGGCCTTTTTCTAAGCTTAGCACCATCAAAGGTCTATCTTTCACAAAAAATCATGCCCATGGTGCCCTTCATTAACTCTGAAAAGATGATTTCGATGGCAGAGATCGAGATCAGTATGAGGTGTCCAAGTGGAGGATTGAAATTACAAGGTGGATGTGGATGAGTTTTCCAACCCTTGCAAGTCACTGGCTGCTCCTGCAAACTAGTAATCAAGGACATACATCTACTAATCAATGTTGCAGTATAATTGATCAAAGTGGAAAGAATGAATTGAATTTTATTTCTTGAAGATATATTTTATCCTACAACATGCATCTAATCTATTTTCTAAATCATGATATTAAATTCTAAGGTACATATACCAAGCATGCAAAATAAATCCAATCCAAAGCCTATAAAACACTAAGGAAACATAAACACATATTTTTGGCTCATTGTTGTAGACCTTCCAGTCACACTTCCCACAAGAGATGTGGTGATCAAAATTGTAACTACAATTTTTGCAATATAATTCCTACTTAAATAATGAAATAAATGAAATTACTTGAACAATAACAAGAAAATAATATATGAGAGGGACTATAGCCTCTGGGTTTGTCCCTAACCCAAGGATTTCATCCCTCCTAATCCAACTCATATATAAACCAACAAGGGACCTTTCCTTAATAGAAAATAGAGTTCAAATGCATATTCTCATAGTGAAGATAACAGACTCAAGTACTCATCCTACAATATCTCGTCCTATCTCCAAGATTTTGAATCCTAACGAGCCCTTAGGCCTAGTTATTTATACAAAAAGTGACTAAGGGGAAGCTCCCTTGAGAGCAGGGATGCTTCCCTCTAAAATATTGAAATTGGTGGATCTAGTTCCCTTATATCTCCACATGCACTTGAGTTCCTCGGCAGTCGGTGGCCTTCGAGTTTTAGGTGAGGAATATTTGGACTCAAGTTGATTTGGAGAGTTAACGTAGTGGACAAGCCTCCTGTATTCTCTCTATATGCCTCCAATAAGCCCCTGCATAGTAAATGTCTCCAAAATTTCTTCTCTTGGCTACATTTTAACCACATTAGGCCATGAAATGTGACATGCACCCTTTATTCTCCCTAATAAGCACATTATGGATAAAAATGTAAATTAATGTGAGAAAAAGAGAGTTTAAGGGTTGGAGGATAGCATAATTGGCCTCAAAATATACCTATTGATGGGATTCATTGTCACCCCCTGCTGACGGTGTTGCTCACCCTTTGTTCCTCTGCTCGATCTCTTCTCTCCTGTAGGCCCAACAACAAGGGAGGATTGACTTTGAGACCTATCCAATTGATCTTTAACCTTTTCATTATCCTTTTGTAGAGTTGGGTTATCTCTAGGGAATTCCTTAGTCTTTCAACAGAGTGATACTCCCTGATTTGCAAACTCTGAGGTAGAGCATTCCATCTTCTTTGGAAATCCTGTAATATTTTAGTCCCCAACAACCTAAAAGTGTCCTTGAAGTGGAGGATAACTTGTTCCTGTGTTTCCATGTACTGAGGGGGGAATTTGGGATCAGTGGAGATGGTGTTGTGGTTATTGATGATAGCCTTGGGGCTCACTAATTCTGCTTTAATGTACAAAGGATCATTTTCTTCTTTTCTCATCATCATATTCACTTCCTCAACCCTTGTTTCTTCATGGGTCAACCAAGAGGCTAGTTTTATTAGTTTCATGTCCCCCAATCTTGAGTTCGGGTCCCAAAATATCATGAATATGAGGATCATATTATCGTATAGAAGTCAACCATTTTGGTTGTGTCCTCAAAAATTACCCTCTGAAAAAATTCAATGAACTTCCTATAGTCTTGGAATCATAGAGAGCCATATTTTGGTAATGTTTTCATCTAGAGTTTCAACCACTACTCCTTGAGGAATATGGCATAGGACTTGGATGGTTTCCTATATTGTATAGCTTCCATGGATAAGCTTGCCATGGTGGAAAGTTGTACCTATTTTTCTTTTAGCTTCTCCCTTAGCCTCTTGTTTTATAACTCTAGTACTTGATCCTTCATTATTGACTCCCTTAGCCTTAATTCATTCAATCTCGTCTTATGCATGTTTTCCTCCATGAGGCAACATCCTCTACTTTATTGTATTTTTCAATTTGCATCCATTTGTGAGTTATTTCTCTTTCCTTTTCTAGCTCAAAGAAGAGTGGTATTGAAAATTTGGTGGTTGTAGTAGGATCCAAGGTCAGGTTGTGGTTCAGGCTCCTGGAGTTCTTAGAGACCTTCTTCTTCACCCTGTGATGTGGTTTCCCTTTCCTGTAGCACTCCTTGTTGATCTTGCAACAGTTATGTTTTTTCCTGTAGCTCCTTTATTTTGTCATGTGGCTCCTCTGCCTTCTCCTGTAGCTTCTCTCGCCTCTCCTGTAGTAGGGTATTTTTTTCTTTGATCTTCTTAGATGTGACTTCTCTAGTGGTAGGCCTCCTTATGAATGGAAAAGGTTGTTTCCTCTTAGCTTTGGGGGAGGTGACTGTTGGCTTCCCATTTCGGCTTATTTTACCCTATATATTTTCATCATTTATCACTTTTTCTCATCATCTTATCATCATATTTAGTTCACTTTGTACATCAAGGTAGATAAATCATGTATTTTAATTATTTTAGTGTTTTAGTCAAAATTAAGCATTAAAATTAAATTATGATAGAACTAGAAAAGCTTGTAATTGCTCGTTTGAAGTAATGATTACAGGACACCTGGGCTCGAACCAAATGCACAGCTGGAAACTATTGGGACCAAGGATGGGTGAAAATCTATTGGTTCACACCAGAACATCTAGATTAGGGTCGGTCAACGCTAGTCAAACCAGACTATTTATTCAGGAATATCCCCTTATTTGAGCATGAAATATGGGCAGAATATGATTTTAAGGGATTTTTCCCAGATTTTAGAGATAGGAGTACTAAATTCGACTTATAGGACTTATCTAAGGATATCATAAATTTATTTGAGTACTTTTGGTTAATTAGTTACCAAAGACTTGTATAAATATGTGATATTTAGAGGAGGAAAACATCTCTTTTAACTATGTGAATTTGGAGACTTTTTGCAAATTAGTGAAAGCAGTTGGTTCAAAGTTCTTTTGCTTCTACTATGTTTGATAGATGATGCTTGATCTGGTTTACAAATTCTTCTGAGCTGATATTCAACTAAGGTGCGCAGTGGAAGTGTGGAGGGCCCCCATTACTGAGCTTGTGCACTAGTTTCTCCTTGTTTGGTATCATTTTGATTTGTTGTACTTTCATTTCAGTTTTTTGTACCTTCATTTCAGTTTGTTGTACTTCCATTCAGTATTCAATTTTTGGCTAAGTTCTTATTGACATGTTTGATAATGGGATATTATGAATTGACCTCTCATAAGAGAGCTTGGTATTTCTTTTACTATCAATATACTATATTTATCCAATATTTCTCGTCTTATTTCTGTTTTTATTAAAT
This sequence comes from Pinus albicaulis, assembly GCA_034641835.2. Lineage (NCBI taxonomy): Eukaryota > Viridiplantae > Streptophyta > Pinopsida > Pinales > Pinaceae > Pinus > Pinus albicaulis. Next base: position 17,254 of record JAXQQM020062530.1, on the reverse strand, counting down.
TACTATTGATATTTTTTATTAAGAGATATTATGAATTGACTCCTTGTAAGAGGACTTGATATTTCTTTCACAATCAATAACTGGACTTGTCAAAAATTGTACATTTCATGTTTGATTAATGTGCTGCTATTTGATTCATTAAGAAAAATTGATAATCTAGAAGTGTTAATATTGCCACTGAAGGCTTTTCAAATCTTTATCCTGTAAGGGAGAATGAAGCTTGCTTGGCAAAAATACTCAAGGATTCCAACTAGTTAGGAGTTAAACTTGAAGAAGCTACCTCTAAACCATATATGTTGGAGTGCTTCCAAGATGATGAAAACTGGATTGATAAAAGAATTGATGATCTAATTTAAACCCATAAAGTGGACCAACATTTTGGTTTCATTGCCGTGGAAGCACATTTAGAGGGTAGAAGTCTAGTTAAATTCATTTGCATTTTCCATTAAAAACAAAAACAAAAAAAACAACAAATTTGAGTTTATCATTTAGTTATGTTTCTTTATGCCTAGAGAAAGATATGAAAAAGGTAGATTTTCCAAACAAAACCCCCCAATCACTCAACCATCCGTGGGAGAAGGACCATTAGGACTAATTACACCAATTGTTGGAAAACCAACTTTAGAAGAATTGGAGGAAAAACAACGTTCGGGACAAAGATTAACTCTTGTTGAAAGACAAAATTTGTTATCCTATGAAGTAAAAAGAAAAAAAATACAAACAAAAACATCTTCCATAGGAAAATAAAGAGATACAAGAAAACCAACTCTTAAACAAGTAGATCAACCAATCCTTGAACAAATAGAAAAAGTTGAAGAAACACAAACTCAGCATCTTACTGAGACATTTCAAACAACTAAGAAAGAAAATGACGGAGGAAGGACAAGGATCTAATGTTCCAATATTAACTCCAGAACAAAGGATACAATATGAAAGGCAACAAAGAGAATGGAAAAGAAAAAGAGAGGAAGAAATGAGAATTAAAAAAAAAAATGACATGATGCAGAAACAGACAATGATCAAGAAGCTACCTTTGGATTCCCAATTCTCGATACTAGAGCAATTCTTGGAGAGGAGGTAAAAATGAAGAATATTCCACCTTCTGTTTTGCCAAATTTCTATGGAATGTCTTATGAATATCCTTATTCATTCATTTTTTAATTTGATATTTTATGTCGTACTTATAGTTATACATATGATATACATAATCTTCATCTTTTTCCTTCTTCTCTTAAAGTAGTTGCATTAAAATGGTTTTTGGAATTAGGAGAACACACTATTACTTCTTGGGAAGACATGAGGAAATTTGTTCTTAAGTATAAAGCCTATTGTAGGCTTAGAGAGTTGAAGGAAAATATTTTTAGGATGTCTCAGCAAGAATATGAGAGTTTGGAAGAATATTTAGAATGATTTCTTTACAATTTACAAAAATCCAAACAACACTCTTTAAATCTTGATACCATTTGAACAATTTTTCTCAAAGGTATATGATATAAATACCTTTATATTCTCAATGTAATGGGAAAAGGAAACATCTCATATTTACCATTTGAGGAGATTGAAAAATTATGTCAAAAGTATTCAAGAGCAAGAACCAAAAGTGGAAAAAGAGATGTAAATTCAAAAGTAACTAAATCTGCAATAGGAAGCATAACAAGAGTAGAATTAGGGAATTTATTTCAGAATTTTAAAACTGGTACCTTGAGCACATTAGGGATACAAGTCGATGTACTAAAGGCCAAGAAAAGGAAATATGAACAAGATCAGGTACTATCAATATTTTGTCCTAAATGTAAAAAGAAACATCCACTGAAGGAATGTCCTTTAGAGAGTATTCAGGTTTGTGTTCTTTGTACAGAAAATCATTCAACTGAAAATTGTCCAAACTCAAGTAATTTCAGGTAAACTCAATTGAATAGGGACAAGTGATTGACTCTCTCTACTATTTGGCACCTATAAGACCTTGGAAACCACGATTTACAGGTGTGCCTCAAAATTTACCTCAACAAATTCCTCTGAATTATCAATATCTTGCTCAATCATTGTGGAATGCTCCTGTGCCATGGTAGGCTTGGCATCCACAACAAATCCAAAACCAACCTTCACAAATTTGGCGAGGATATTCTTATGGAGCCCAGCCTCCACAAAAACTTTATCCTTAACAGGCATATCAACAACAATACCAACCTTATCCTCAATAGTCATATCAACAACCATATCCTCAACAACTTCAGCTGCCATCTAACCAACCTCTACCTAGACCAACTCAATTACCAGATCAACCAGTAACAAATTCGAGTAACAAGGTGGAAAGACCAATTTAAAATATTGAGGAAGGGACTTCATACTCCATCCTTCCCATTCAAAACAGCCACTTTAGGTCTTGAAAATTTTTTCAAAAATATTCTCCTATTATTATAGAAGAACAAGTTGAAGAGGGGAGAAATCCTAAAAAAACATGATGAAGAACATCGAATTTAGAAAAATAGAACAATAACAACTCAAACACCTCATTTCCTAGAAAGGTTAGTAGAGAAAAAATCTATAGTTCCTCTTCCTGAATTTGATATTTTGGATGAATTGAAAAAATCCTATGTTAAAATTCAATTATCTCATGCTATCAAAGTTACTCCTATCAATACAAAATCAATTAAGGAATTATGCATCAAAAAAACTCGTAAAAGAAAGAAGGATCCACCTACAATTCATGTCATTGGGAAATTAGGCAGTCTAATGTCAACAAATACAGTAGCTGAGAAATATGTTGACCCTGGAATACCTATGGTAACAATTTTAATCAACAATTTCTCAGTCTCAAAAACTTTAATTGACTTAGGAGCTACTATCAATGTCATGACAATTGAAACTATGAAGTGTTTAAACTTGCCCAATACCTGACCTACCACTACAATTTTGGAACTAGCTAATAGATCCAAAGTAGTACCAGAAGTAGTACTTGAGGACATAATTGCTTCTTTGGATTCATGGGAATATCTTGTAGACTTCTTAGTCCTACAACCAAAGTCAAATTTAGGAGGCCATCCTTTAATTCTTAGCAGACCATGGTTAGCCACGGTAGATACCTTCATTGGATGTTGATCAGGAAGTATGATCATATCACATGGAAATGAAAGGAAGCACATAACACTCTATCATCCTGCTCAATCCACATATTTATTATCATGGCCTGATGAAAAAAAAGAAGAAACTCAGTTTATCTTAAGAATAAATCAAGCCTTTGATTTTAGAGAAGAGGATAATGAGGATTTAATGGATCTTTTCAATTTCCATCTAATATGAAGCTGCAATTCAATTTTTGAATCAATGTTTTCAGGCAAATTTCACTATTAATTCATTACAAACATCATTTGAAGATATTTTTCTTATTAACCCAATCACAAGCTCTCAAAGTAAAATAATTCAAATCATCCCCAGGAGGAATCTTAATATTGGAAACAATTAACAATCATCACAAAAAGAACAATTAATTGCAATACTAAAGAAATACTCAAATATTTTTCTTGGGATTATATAGATATGCAGGGAATTCCTCCAAAACATGCATGCATCAAATTTACACAAATGAAAATATCAAACCTGTAAGACAACCACAAAGAAGGATGAATCCAATGATGAAAGAGATAGTAAAAAGAAGAATTGCAAAAACTATTGCAGGTATGTTTTATCTACCCTATCTCAGACAATCAATGGGTTTTTCCCTTAGTTGTGGTTCCCAAGAAAAATGGAAAATGGAGAACCTGTGTAGACTATAGGTAATTAAACAAAGCACACTAAGGATCATTTTCCACTACCATTCATTGATCAAGTCCTAGATTTATTAGTAGGGAAAAAGTACTTTTATTTTCTTGATGGATTTAGTATTTATAATCAAATTAAGATAACATTAGAAAATCGGGATAAAACTACATTTACTTGTCCTTGGGGAACATATGCTTACAATGTGTTACCTTTTGAATTATGTAACGCGCCAGCTACTTTTCAAAGAGTTTTCATGGCCATCTTTGTCGATCCTATACATGAATTTGTAGAAGTTCACATGGATGATTTCATTGTTTATGGAAATACATTTGATGATTGTTTAAACAATTTGGAAAAAAAATTTACAAAGATGCATTGACACTAATCTATCTCTTAGCAATGAGAAATGTTTTATGATGTTAACTAAAGGGATAGTGTTGGGACACCATGTTTCATCTTATCGAATAAAGGTGAATCCAACAAAAACACACATCACTGTAAACTTATTACCACCAACAACTCAAAAAGAAGTAATAATTTTTATGGGTTATGCACGCTATTAGTGAATATTCATTGAAAATTTCAGTAAGATGGCCTTGCCTTTGTTTAAATTGCCTACAAATTACGTAGAGTTTCAATGGAACACTAGTTTCCAAAATGAATTTGAGAAACTAAAACAAAAATTGTCCACAACACCAATTCTCAGAGGACCAAATTGGTCATTTCCATTTCACATATCCATATATGCATCATATACAACAATAGGAGCATCATTAGACCAAAAACTACACTATGCAATCTATTTCATTAGCAAAAATTTAACTCCAGCTGAGTTGAATTACATCGTTACTAAAAAAGAAATGCTTGATGTAGTACATGCAGTAAATAAATGCAGACATTACATAACATGATATGAAGTGTTCATTCATACTGATCATTCAGCCAAAAAAAATTTAATGAATAAACCCATTACTAATGGAAATATTACTATATGGTTGTTATTGATGCAGGAGTTTAACATTATTGTCCTAGATCGACCTGGAAGGGAAAATCAAGTGGCATATTTTCTATCTAGACTACATAAATCTGGTGATATTGTTCCTGTCTCAGATAGCTTTCCTGATGAACATTTATTTGCAATATCAGTTATAGCTCCATGGTATGTTTCTATAGCCAATTATTTATCAACAAGAAAACTAGCTCCACACTTTACATCAAGATAAAAAAGAAAATTAATTAGATAAAGTGCTAGATATACATGGCTTAATGGAGATCTCTTTTATACTGGTTCTAATCTAGTCATAACGTGATGTGTAAGGCAAGATGAAATAATAGATATTTTAAAAGCTTGTCATGATGAGCCTTGTGGTGGACATTTTTCAAATAAGAGGACAACGTACAAAATACTCCATTTGGGGTACTATTGGTCATCCATCTTTAAAGACTCCAAGAAATATGTCAGAAGTTGTGACAACTGCCAAAGAATGGGAAAACCAGTAGCATCTGATGAAGTGCCAATGAACCCACAAGTCCTCATAGAACCATTTGAAAAGTGGACACTTGATTTCATTGGGCCAATTAATCCACCGTCAAATGGAAAAAAACACATCTTGGTATGCACCAACTATGTGACTAAGTGGGTAGAAGCAAAATCATTGCCCAGAGAAATAAAATAGATAGTGGTTAATTTTCTCTTTGAGGAAATTTTTGTTAGGTTTGGAGTCCCTAAAGAAATTGTCACCGATCAAGGAGCACAATTTACTTCTAAATTGGTTCAAGACATTGCAGAGAAGTACAAAATAAAGCATCACAAATCTACAACCTATAATCCACAAGCCAATGGCCAAGTGGAGTCTACTAATAATACTCTTGAAGCAATAATGACTAAGACAGTGAGAATGAATAGAAAATATCAATCAGAAAAGCTTCATGAAGCTCTATGGGCATACAGAATCACTTGGAAGAACACAACAGGTTTCACTCCTTACCAATTGGTCTGCGGTAAGCAAGTCCTAATCCCTATTGAATTTCAATTCACACTTATAAATTTGTAGCTAACTTAGGGATGGACTTGGATGAGGCACAAAAAGAAAGAATTTTTGAGATTCAACAAGAAAATTTCAGCACCCAACCCTAGTGCATTAAGCAACTACACTAGGGTGGGGCCCACTGTGTTATTTTTGGGTTCATATCTATTTTAGTTATCCCTTAATTAAGATGGACAATAAATTGTAATCTATTCTCAATGATGACTTTAAATAGTAAAATGAGAGTGATAAACTCAGTTAATTAGTGGATTTCGAGCTAGAGGTATTTGGTGAGGCATGCATAGTAATTCTAGTTGTAACAGAGTTCGAAGTGTAGTGGTGCATTAGTTAATGCAAGTTGTAATCAGTTTAACTCAGTTAAGTGAGTTAAACTCAGTTTTTCTAGTTGTAACTGAAGATACACTAGTGAGATATCAAGTTAATTAAATATTAATTAATTCACAATCAGTGATCTCACATGCAACTGAGGATTTACTATTATTAGTTACATGCATGTCAGATCCAGTGGAGACCCAGTTAAGATCTAGGTGAAAGGGAAGTTGACTATCAGTTGTAGGATTATTGGGTTGCACACATGCAACCAAACACCCATAGGAGTGCCCATGATACTTGCATAGTCAAGGAAGGCCAAAATTCCTATCTTTTAGGGATTGCATTCATCAGGGATTGTGCAAGCAAGGCAAGTTGTTTAGAGGCTGAGAATTGTCTATGTGTTGGTCTGATCAAATTTGGATCATGACCTAAGTGATAGCTCAAATTTAAAAGCATTCAAAAGTGTGTCAAACCTGATCGGATGGATATATCTCTTCTTCCTAATTCTGGCACCATGAACGGTTCGAAAAATTGACACCGTATGAAGAAGTTATCGCGTTTTGAAAAGTCGAGTAAACTGTAAATTTTGACATTTGACCAGAGTTAACTGGGAAAAGGTACAGTTAGCAAAAAATAATATTCCTAGAATATTCCTTGAAATATTCCTTTCAGACCAATTGTAGGAAGCCATGTTGCGCAATCTTATTCGTTGCATGGATTGGAGGGCCAATGAGAAGGTGCCATGTGGCCAGCCCTGAGGCCACCACATGGCCCTTGAATCACGTCATAAAATTTTGGTTGGGTTTGCAGGATTCGACCGCGAGACCTCTTTTCAGGCACACGAGGGGTCTATCATCTCTGCTACAAGTGTTACTTAACCATTATAGATTATAGTTTATATTTATTATTGGTTGTAAATGCGTTTGGGGGTTTGGGACCGCCGTGGTCCCAACCCACCAGCGGTCCGTGGCAGGTAGTCACATGTTACAACATTAAATGAAAAAGCCAGATGGTTAACCTGCAGTCCAATATAAAATTCTGCATTAGTTTTATGTTGAAGCCTTGTCACATGGTGATGTTACCGCTGGGTTAAGCCAACAGTTTCGTTAACTACCGCCTTTTAAACTGAAGTTCCCGCCTTGTAATCGTGATTTGTGTCATAGTTTCGCCAACGGTTATGTAACCGTGTGGTGTGGTTCATGTGCCCAACCGCTAACCATTTAATTCTAATGGCTAATCCTATGGACTATTTGGATCGCGCCCAAAAATTGGCGATAAGTGCTATTTTGACTCCAGTTAAGTGGAGTCCTCCACATTTAGTGGAGCTTTCCTAGGTGTAACTGAGAAAATGAGAAGAAAACTCAATTTTAGACCATTCTGAGTGAATAGAGAATCATTCTTAGATAATTGGAGAATTTTGGAGCCATTGGTGAGGTTTTCAGAGCCAGATGAGGACTTTTGAGTATGATTTTGCTTCAGAGAATTTCCAAGGGCCACCAAGATCCACCAGGAGAATGAGACCTATCCAGGGCAGCCAGAAAAAATTCTCAGCAAACCAATAGTCTATTATGACTATCTTGAACCTTATGAATCCAATGATGGGGTTTGCAATAAAATTTGGATATTTCTGAAGGCCGAGATGCTACAGAGAAGTTTTTAGTGAGCTTAGAGCCACAAGGTGCCACTAGGTGTTAGAGGCTTAACCAAAGCAGCCAGAGGCCAATTTCAGCAAGTGAATAGTCTATTATAACTATTTTGGACATTATGAATCCATTGGAGGGATTTTTAGAGCCATTTGGAGAATTATAGAGCCAAATAAGCCATAGGGAAGTTTCAGGGTGCCCAAGGCCAACAGGAGTTGGAGGCCTAGATTGGGGAGGCAGAGCTCATTTTGAGCAAATGAACAGCCTATTTTGGATGACTGATATTTTTTGGAGACAGTAGAAAAGGTTTTAGAGACATAAAATGATCTCTGAGATATTTTTTTCCGCATATAATCTCAGGGAAGCTTAAGAACACCGACAAAAGTGATCAAGTCAAAGGGAGCCTAGGTCCATTTCCAAAGAGTTAGCAGTCAATCCAGGGGTATGATGGTATTATAAAATCATTGGTATAGTTCAAACAACCATTGGAGTTAAGTAGAAACTTGTAAAAGAAATTTTCCATCATAATCCCAAAGAGTCAAGTCAATGTATAAAGGCTCAAGGAGACGTGTCCCAAGACATACTGGTGAACTCCTTTATTAAATTTGTTGTTATGTGTTGATGATTAATTTGCTACAATTTATGTTTTTTGTACCTGATTTTAATCAGCAAAAACAAATGTTTAATTCCTCACACATAAAGACTCAAAACAGTTAAAACACATACACCTTATTCAAGTATTCAATTATGCACTATCAAGTATAAGCAAGATCTTAATTTGTTTAACTTAGTGGGAGGTGCTTGCATAGCATAACAAGTTAGCCACCCATTTCAGATCAGGTGGTATCAGAGCACTAGGTTTCTTGCTTGACAGAGCACAATGTTGCTTGCTTTCTTGTTTGACTTGAAGGGTGTTTAACAGTGCAAAGAATTTAACTGTTTGCAAATTTACTGATGCTTACAAGTTTGAGTTTGCTAGAGGTGAAGGGGGGCTACTGCTAGCTAAGTCCAAAAGAGGACAAGAAGGAAGAAGGCTGAAATAATCCCCCTTACCCAAAGTACCTCAAGGCAGCCCTTGAATCACAAGAGGGATTGTTTGCAAAAGTGGTTGCTTGAAGAAGAGATACAAGCTGCAGAGAAGTGCTTGAATCTACAGCCAAATTTTTAAGAAGCTTTGTCAATTATTTTTGAAGCTTTGTGAATTATTTTTGAAGTTCTTTAATTCATTTACATAATGATGAAAACTTCATCAAGTGAGGTTTCAAAATCATCCTCTTTTACAAGACTCTTTGATTAAGAGATGAAGCGTGACTTCTACATCCTGAAGGATATGGTGCAAATTATGTATGAAGATGTAAGGGAAAGCACTAGACTTCATGAGAAATTGGTTGCTATGAAGCAAGAGAAAGAAGGACTTCTTCAAAGAATGCATGAGATGGAGATGCAGCTCCATCATGCCCAAGAGGCCTTAACCAAACACATGCATGAAGAAGAGGTAAATCACTAAAATTTGTCTTCAAATTCCTCTTCAGATATATGTGTAGGTTCATTTGAAAAACACACTAGAGGTATAGGGTCCAATTGATGTTAAAAATGGGCTATGAAGGCAAGGGTCTAGGAAAACATGCACAATGCATGATTGAGCCTATTATGGTTGAGGAAAGGTCTAATAAGTTTGGTCTAGGCTATGTTCAATCTTATGAAGGAAACTCCAAAGCCATGAAGGTACTTGAGACAGTTCCAAGAAGAAATTTTGTTGCAAGTTCAAACCCACAAACATGTCAACTGCCATTGTTTAAAACCCATGTTGCAGCAATATGTTTGTAGACATGCAGTTTATGGCGAGCAAGAGAGTTATGATAGCTATCAAGACATGAAAACTAATGTTGGTCTTCAAAAGAGAGTTGGAACCTCTTCAAAATCATCTCCTCAAGAAGGTAAAAAAGATGGACATGCAAAGAAAAATTTGAGGTACAATTCTTCCCATAGTCAAGTTGTTTTTTATTATATTAAGCATGGAAAATATGCATGCATGAATGGGAGGAAGAGTTTTTGTTCCTATTGTGGTTTGTGTAACCATGAAGTTTCAAAATGCTGGAAGAGACTAAAGGCATACAAGAAACAATCAAAGCGAAGGCAACTTGAACAAAAGATGCAAAAGACTTGCACAAATTTCCAGAAGAAGGGACATTTCATTGCCCAATGTTGGAAATTGCATCCAACCAATCATCCCAAGAATTTGAAGCAAGAGGATAAAAATACTAGAAAAAATGGAACCAAATATTCCATCATCGATGTGAGTCCAGATGATTCACAAGAAGAAGATTTTTACCAAGATAAATCGCCATGGAAGTGGCTTGGTAAAAAGTGGTTTGACTTCTTGACCCAGTAAGACATACATTCCTTTGTACATGTGCAAATGTATTCAGTTGTTTATGTTGAAAACTTAAATTTGTATGAGCCACCTTTGATCGATGATCAAGGAAGTGATGTTCAGCTACCTTCTATTAAATATTTCTTGCTAGAATTTCTAGATGAGTTCAAAGAAGATACAATTCTTGACAAGAGGACAAGAGTATCAAAGAGGGGAAGTGTTGACTACCTTCGAGTTGGGCTCAAAGGCACTAAGCCAAGCAAGGTGTTATAGGTCAATTTTTGCACCATTCCCAATGACCTGGTTAACTAGACATCATCTCCATGACCAATTATTAAGGGTCTATCATTCCCTATCATTTCAAGTTGCTACATGCCCTAAGACAAGAACAAGACAAATCAAGCAAGACTTTCATCAAGCAAAGGTTTCCAAAGTTTGAAGCTTATTATATAGCATATGAGAGCTCACCAAAACAGGCTCTAAAGGGCCTACGTGCATTTCATATGCAGGTAGCCCCATGCAAGGCTACTCTGCAAAGCACTTCCCGACATTCACAGGTGCATTGGTCACATTGGGAGCGAAATTCTCATTGTTCCGGAATCTCCACTTGGCCAGTGCCTTCTAGAAGAGTTCACATGTGTCAAGCTTTGAATCCAAGTGTCCATTTGACATCTACAGGATTAGAAACATGTCTTCCCTATTATTGGAAATTCATTGATTGCAAAAAACCTTCAGTTCATCTATAAATTGAGCACAGATCTGAGTGCTTGAGAAGGAAGAATTTGAGTAGAGAAATGTTGGAGGATTTTCAATTGAGAGTTAGATTTGTGTAGCTATTGCTGGAGATATTTATATTGTGATGAGGCTTGGGGACGTTGCTAGAAGGGTCACTTCAAATCAGTCAGTTGGTTGTAACCTCTCCTTCTATCATTAATAAAGAGTACAACTTATTTTTCCCTATATGCATCTGTATTGGCTTTGATTTTCCATATTGTAAGATCTTGTTTGATGTATATGGTTTATGCTTTACTGATTTAGCAAACTAACTTGAATAGACATCTATATTATTGCATCTTCTGTTTTTTTAGTGTTCTTTCTTGCAGGAATCATTTCGCACAAACCGCTTGAATTTGAAGCTACAACGGAAGTGACAAAAGGAGCCATTTAGAAGCACTTGGATCACAAGTAACCTTCTAATCCTTTCTGTGTGTCTCTTATTAGTTAGGAGAAATAGTCGTATATTCTTTAATATGTTGTTCTAGACTAGCACTTGTCTAGGGAAGCGTGATTTATCCATAATTCACAATTCTGGCCCAACAAAAGGAAAACTGGATGGAGGTTGGAAAGGTGACGGATTTGTACCCTCATATACTGAACACGTAATCAATTCCATTGGGGTCCAAAATATTCCCAATGGGGAGGAGTGATCAGATTTGGATCAGGACCTAAGTGATAGCTCAAATTTCAAAGTGTTCAAAAGTGTGTCGAAGATGAGCGACCGGATAGATATTGTCTTCATGATTCTAGCACCATGAAGGATTTGAAAATCCGACACCGTATGAAGAATTTATTGTGTTTTGAAAAGTGCAATAAACTTTAAATTTTGACATTTGACCAGAGTTGACTGGGCAAAGGTACAGTCAGCAAAAAAAATATTTCAGGTAATATTCCTGGAATATTCCTCAAAATATTCCTCCCGGGCGAATTTCAGGAGGACATGTGGTGCAATATTATTCATTGCACAGATTGGAGGGCCAATGAGAAGGCGCCACAAGTCTAGCCCTAAGGTCGCCACGTGGCCCCTGAACCGCGTCATAAAATTTTGGTTGGGTTTACAGGATTCGACCGCGAGACCTCCCTTCGGGCACGTGAGGGGTCTACCATCTCTGCTATAGGTGTTACTTAACCATTATAGATTGAAATTTATATTTATTATTGGTTGTAAATGCGTTTGGGGTTTAGGACCGCCGGCGATCCCAACCGCCAACGATCTCGTGGTAAGTAGTCACATGTTACAACATTAAACGCAAACACCCGACGGTTAACTCACAGTCCAACAAAAAATTCCGCAGCAGTTTTATGTTGAAGCCTCGTCACATGGCAATTTTACCGCTTGCTAAGACGATACTGTTAACTCATCACTCTTAAACCTGAAGCTTTAGCCTTTGTAACTCATATTTGTGTCGTCACTTTCTCATTTACGAAATTCCGATGCTTTTGACCAAATGTCGGAAATTTCCCCAAATTTTTTCCATCCCGCCCGAAACCATCGCTATACCGACGTTTATAGAAAAGTGTCGCAATACCGACACTTAGAAAAGTGTCGCAATTGCGACGTTTGGAGGAAGACGTCGCAATTGCTACACTATGGCCCAAAGCATCGCTATTGCGACGACATCCAAACGTCGCAAGTGCGACACAATGTCTAAGTGTCGCAATTGCGACGTTTGGAGGCACCCGTCGCAATAGCGACACTTTTTCCGCCATCGGTATAATGACACTTATATGCGCGCTACATAAAAATACAAAACTTATATGCGCACTACATAAAAATGATTTTATTGTTTCGTATTCGTCGCAATAGCTACATTAACGTCTGATATCACGCGCGCATTCGCCCTCCGCTCTTGCAGAACAACATTCGCCCTCAGCATTCACCCTCAGATCTTGCAGAACAACATTTTCCCTCAGCATTCGCCCTCAGCGTTCACCCTCAGCTCTTGTAGAACAGCATTCGCCCTCAGCTCTTGCAAAATGGTAAGTTCTTACTGCAGGCCCTTCCTCCTATAGTAGGGTTGACTCTATTTGGGTTTTTTTGGTCAATTCCATTGGATTGTATTAGGCTGTAGGGTTCTCTCTAGATGTCAAGAATCAAGATTCAATACCCTCTATTATCTTCATCACCCAATACAAGATTTAAATTTTTCCCAAAGAAACGCTTATTAATTTGGCAGCCATTATTTCTCCCTGCTTTAAAAACCCTACATTTCAATGAAAACAAGCATTGCATTTCAACTACAAAAATCTATTAGTGTTCAAATGTACATGTGTGCTACATTAACGTCTGATATCACGCGTGCATTCGCTCTACTCTATGCATATCGCCCTACTCCGCCTCATCTCTTAACATAATTCACCCTCAAAGATTTGCCCCGAGCTCTTAATAGCATTCTTCTCGCATTCGCCTGAGCCTGGTAAGAGATTCGCCCCGCATTCGCCTCGCCTCTTGCACGCATTCGCCTCGCCCTCTGCAAAATGGTAAGTTCTACCGTCATCCCCTTCCTCCTATGGTAGGGTTGACTCTACAACATTCGCCCTCAACTCTTGCAGAACAACATTCGCCCTCAGCTCTTGCAAAATGGTAAGTTCTTACCGCAGGCCCTTCCTCCTATAGTAGGGTTGACTCTATTTGGGTTTTTTTGGTCAATTCTATTGGATTGTGTTAGGCTGTATGGTTCTCTCTAGATGTCAAGAATCAAGATCCAATACCCTCTATTATCTTCATCACCCAATACAAGATTTAAATTTTTCCCAAAGAAACGCTTATTAATTTGGCAGCCATTATTTCTCCCTGCTTTAAAAATCCTACATTTAAATGAAAACAAGAATTGCATTTCAACTACAAAAATCTATTAGTGTTCAAATGTACATGTGTGCATCACTTGTGTAGGGTATTCCTTTTCCAATTTCACATTATCCAAGAATGTGTGCAGTATAGTTCATATTTTTTGTGATTTAGATTATCTTGAAAAAGGAAAGGTAAATTATTTCCCATGGAAAAAGAAGGTTTTCCCTTTTTACTACTGGAAATGATACAACAAAGTTCCATTTCTACCTGAAACTCCTATGAAACAGGAACCAAATAAAGGCCATGTCCTCAATGGACATCATTTGGCTTTGAAAATGGCCATTGCACCATGTTGTTTCTTATATTACATCACAATAGTTTCTTAGGTCATTTCTTGTTTCTTGAGATGAAAAACAACCAAAGAAATTGTGAAGATCCTTTCAAGAAATAAATGACCATTTCTCAATCATATCTCAACTATTTTTATTTTATTCAGTGGTTGCTTACTTTGAGAGAAATTTGACACTTTTATAAGGAATATAACATAAAAACACAAAATGGGAAGGAATTGATGAGGTAGATGACCTTTAGTTGTTTTCAATTAAGAATTGATAATACACGATGCATGTTCTGTACTACAAACTAGATTCCTTCCTGGAGTTAGGACACATAGTATTGAATCAAAGTTGTAGTTTCTAACTTCTTGTATTGGTTCATCAATCTTGAAATTCAGACATTGCATGTCTTCATTGCTTCATGTTTGAATAATTTGCATCATATCTTACAATAGGAAATTAGGAATTATGATTATTATTACTTTATGGATCTGTTAAGTTACTTTTAAGTTTGCATGGTTTAGTGTGAAATTATTCTTGTGTGCCCCTAGGCCCAGGTGAAGGAATGCCAAGGACTCAGAACCCTAGTTTTTAAATGGTATTGTTTCTTATACCCAAAAACCCCTCAACATCACTTCTTATTAGTTCTTAACAATAGTGTTGTAAACAATTTTAGAATTGATATAGCAAAATCTCGCACTTCTCAAGATAAAGTCCTAAAGCTAAAGTGTGATACCATGTGTAATTCAATAGCCCCATTGTCACCTCACCAACCTCTTTTCACTTCGGGCTAGCTCTCCTCCATCTCAAGGGGGGTTCTCCTTAGTAGATGTTAGGGATATAATGGCCCAACCAAACCAAGTCAAGAGCCCCCTAACTCTCTATGTTTACTACTATCAATCAAAATATTGAACAATAGGGTCAGACATGCATCCCGAAGATAAAATTGCCAGGGTATTTTTGGGTAATTTCAAAGGGAAAGTCCCCAAACACATATAATCAAGGAATTATAATGTGATTTCAAACATTAAATATCAAAAAAATAATTTAAAGGATATTGAAAGGAAAAAGGTGATGGAAGATAGAAAGTGCCTTACTTAAATGCTCTAAGGATTTTTCAATAGTTGCTCCAAAAGCTTCACTTCAAGGCCCTTCAAGATTGTCTCCAACAATGCTATACCATCAACTTCAACAATGTTGCTCCAAAAATGTCCTCAAGGTCTTCACAACAATTTTACTAGAAGTTGCTCCAACAATATATTCAATAAGGTCTTCATTGTCAACTCGTCTCTTGTTTGGGTGCCTTAATGTGCAATGACATGTTTCCAGGACTCAATTCAATGCAAGGCATATTTGAAACTCTAACTCTGTCTTCCGGTGTCTTATTAGAAATTATTTCAGTTTTCATTTTGTGTTTTCAAGTTAGATATTGTTTTCAAGTTTTTACATTTATAATTTTATTGCAATGTGGCAGACTGATTAGAGCAGTGCAGGAACAACCCCGAGACGAGATGATCGCGGAAAGAGGCCAGCGGAAGAACATGTAAAGTGCCAGCATTGCTCTATATTCAGGTATTTTAGTTATTTACATAATTGAAATAATATTAATTTTGTTCAAATATGCAGACACCTAGCCATGGTATGCTTGATGATTCCCTCTTTGAGGAAGAGCTTTCTTCATCCCTATCTCCAGTGTTCTTGTTGCGAAAAAAGGCACGAGATGCAAGGTCAGAATTTAATACTTTGATAGACGCACCTCAAACACCTGAAACAGAAGAGAGGATAAAACATCTTATGAGCCAGCTAGAAAGATATCAGGTAATAATAAAAAGTCAAAAGGATATTTTTTTGTTCTGCATGAGATGAATTGTGATAGTTTGATTTTTAATTTTTACATTGACTAAACTAACAAAAAGTTCTTTTGTATGTAGCGTTTTCTGGCACTTGCTGAACCCGGTGTTGGTGGTAGTGGGACACAAGGGCAAGAGATTGCCCAACAACCCTCTCGTACACCTTCTACTCCTTTAGATGCCAGCCACGAAACACACCCTGCCCAAGCAGACACCCAGCCAACTGCTGAACGTGTTGGTAGTGATGAGGCTAATATGGCCAACTACATTATTGCGTTTCCTGGAGCTACACGTGTCAGCTCCACAGGGACCATTAATGGCACGTTGTTGGTGAACGATGAAGGTGTCCCTATAAAGCATGTACAACTCCCAGGTAAATTTTAATATTTTAACTATTTCATATACTTTATCTAAAACATATTTATCATGATTTTTATTTTTAAATTAATGATAATATCTTCTTTTTCTTTTGGTTTTATTCTGTGTAGGAAACAATGAGTTCTACAGGATTCTGGAGAGCCATGCGTTGGTAATTTTTGGCCCAAACATACGTACAGGGTGGAATTCCCAGAATTCCAACCTGAAAAAAGAACTTCTAGATTATCTAGAAGCCCTTTTTGGGGTCGGCACATTTGACAGAAAAGCGGTGGCTCAGGTAGCCGGCAAATATTTGAAATTTACCAGGGACACCTATAGGACGCAATTGCAATTTAACCCTAGATATGAGCGTCCTCTCACACCCAGATATGGAGAGCACTCATCCATGACGGAAAAGAGAAAAGGGCAAAGAAAGAAGGAAAAATGCCAACTGGACCCGCAAGGTAAATTACAACTTTAATTCAATAGCTTTAATTTTTTTTATGTCTAAAATAAAAGTGTGCTACGTCATATCTGACTTCAATATTTTGATGCTAGGTTGCCTGACACCTCAAAGGAAACCAAAGCTAGGATTGAGAAAAAGGGCCATCACAAGCTCGGCCAGGGTGGCTACTTGAAATTAGCTGCAAGAATTGTAATTAAGTAGCTAGACATCTTATAATTAATTGTATCGCCTTCCAACGTTTTTGTAATCCTATCAGATATGATTAAAAATACACAATCATATATAATGTAGGGTGATGACTTCGGAACAATAACTACAGAGGAAGATAAAAATATCGCTTTCCATTTTGGCTATCAAGCTGTAGTTGAACGTCGCAGAAGCTTGGGGCAGGTCCCAAGATCTAGAATGCCTGATAAGGTAAAACATTAACCTTTCAATATTTTTGTTTTCGTCCATAAATTTAATGTCTAACAACTTTGTTTAAATCAGGGGAGCAACACTACCGACGAGGCAAATAACCCAATTTTAGAGCCAGATGTAGA
>JAXQQM020087959.1:0-33259 GCA_034641835.2 Pinus albicaulis | reverse complement strand
ACTAGATCAGAAAGAAAAGTCACATATAGAGATGAGGTCTCCACTTCATCACCTTCCCTAGATCCCAGAATAGATGACTTAGTCAAATCCATGGCTAAAATGTGGGAAAAGATCAACGAAAAAGCTCCTGTTAGGGACAACCAGCCAAACCCTCCAATCAGAAACCGAAACCAAAACTTTAGGAGGGAGCAGCCCCAAAACAGACCAAGGGATAATGACCAACAGATCAGGCCACCATTCAATGAAAACTATGTGGAAGAAGATGATAGGGACTCAGAACCTCTTGATGAACATCATTTAAACCTCATAGGGTCTGACAATGAGAGTGAGGTGTACCTCACCGAAGAAGAACAAGCCTTCTTTTCGCATGATCAAGATGAGACCAATTATGAAGATCTTGACGACCCTGCCATAGATTTTCAGATTGCCATTATAGAAGCTCACAGGCAATATGACCTTAGAAGTAAAAGAAACCAAGACAATGTCAAGAAAGGTAACTCAGATACTGCTAAAGTCCCTAATACCATCCTCAAGAAAGCAGTAGGAAATGACAAAATCAAGGTTGAGAAGACTGACCAAAGCCAAGCTAAAGTTACCCAAACTAGTCCTCTCTCAGATACTCCTGATACTTCTACAAAGGTCACCAAAACAACTATGGCAAACAAAACCCCTAAACAAGGTCAACAAACTCAGAACATAGACAAGGTCTTAGCTGAAAAAGCTGAAACAAACATATCTAAACTCCAAATGCCTTTTAGCTTTGAAGGCGAAATCGCTAAGATCAAAATCACCATGCCTCTTACTGAACTCATTGCCCAAAACTCTTATAAATCCCAAGTACTAAAAGTCTTAAATCTAGGGAATGATGCGAACACTGTTAATCTCACTGATGACATTCCTGAAGTATTGTTTGGTCCAAAGGTAGAGGGAAAATTCCAAGAGGGAGTTACTCTTCCTTTTTACATTAGCCTAAACATCCACGACCAAATCCTCCACAATGCCATGCTAGACTCTGGCGCCTCGCATAATCTTATGCCGAAGGTAGTAATGGAAAGATTAGGCTTGGAAATCACAAGACCATACAAAGACTTGTATTCATTTGATTCAAGCAGAGTCCAATGCCTGGGTTTGATCAAAGACCTTTGTTTTAGTCTGGCCCAAATATCCGCTAAACATCTAATCATGGATATAGTAGTGGCGGACATTCCTCCCAAGTACGGGATGCTTCTATCCAGATCTTGGGGAGCCAAACTTCAAGGGAATATCCAACTGGACATGTCATATGCCACCATTCCTGTGTTTGGTCACACCGGGATACTCTACCGCGAATCACACATGAAATACATGATTAGCAGTCAAGATAGGCCAGATAACATTCCAATGTGTTCTTTGCGTTCCGACTTAAACTCTTTCATTATGCATATGGATGTAAACATGGAGGAAGAGTCAGAAGAAACCAATATAGACTTAGATCCACCACATCATTTGTCCCTGGTGCCTTATGATGAACTGGACACTCAAAACTACCATGATCATGAACAGTTGTGTCTTGAGGAAAGTAAGTTTCCCCTCTCCAAAGTAGGATTAGAGCAAGAAGCACAAACCCTCATGTACTATCAAGAAAATTGCTCTAGCTTTAGTCAAACACCAGCAGTAGCTTGTGGAAATTTCTTCCGGGTAAAAGCTTTAGAAGACCTACACATCATAAACCTATTTGGAACCCGGGAGAAAGGGAGTTTAATGTTTCTACCATACCTCAAAGATTTACCATCATGTGACCCTCCTACTGCAAATAAAACTTTGACCATAACCTCGGTAGCTCAACATCTTGAGAAAATGCCAGATGAACTTCTTATGAGCAAGGATGACAGTTATAATCCCAGCATACCCGAACTATTGAAATTGGCTCATATTTTATCCTTTCATGAAGAACTTAGAAATGCTAAAATCAGGAATCTCATGCAAAATACTAATTTCTACAGAAAAAACAAGGGAAAACATTGTATCACTACCTTTTCCTCAAAGAACAACTTTAACAAAAGCAAACTGAAACAAACTGAAATGATCAAGGAGAAAACTAGTGGCCATAGAATCTGCTTTGATTTTAGAAATAATAATGCATCTCCATATAACAAAAATCATGTTTGTTCTACCCAAGATCATGATTCACCAATTAAAGGTGATGTTAATCATGTGTTCTTGCAAGATCATGTTTCAGGTCATAATCATAAGATTCCTTTGCAAAGTAAACAACTTAAAGATTTTTTCCATTTTGCGGGAGGTAGATCTGATTTCAAGTTCAAAATTGCAAAACCACCCAATATCAAAAATCTGTTCATGAAGGCCATGTTCCCAGTTTTAAATTTCTATGTTTTTGCATACCTTGATGATGTCACTATCTATTTCAAGAATTACCAAGAGTACATACATTACCTGAAGAAAGCATACAGTAAGGAAAGGAGTGGAAATCAAATATTCAGAGAGGTACAGAGGGAGGATACTGGACTATCTAGAGATTCTTGCATGAATCCCTATGTTATGTTAGAGAGAGAAAATTTCCCAAATTTTTCTTTTCAAGAGTTAAGTGGGCCAAGGGTGAGAGGAGATCCTTACGAGGATAAGATGCTGAAATTCCGTCATTTCCAAGATTTTTGAGTTTGAAACACTTTCAGTCATTGTACATACCATTGTTTGAAAGGTTGAAAAAATAAAAAAGGGTAAAAAACAGTAAAAGATAGGAAAGTCAAAAACAGTAAAAAGCAGAAAAGAGGGCAAGTGAAGATAGAACAAAAGCCCCATGTTCCAAAAAATAGTCTTTCGGAAAGCGAGCAAGTCTAAATGCCGCTACTAGTTCTTCAATGTCTTGTTCAGTTATCTAGCCTAATCATAGCTGAGCATGTTTCAATTTATTTGCTGATAAGTTAGTGAGTGCCAAGATAGTCAACATTGTGTAAGATTGACTTATCACAGAGCTTAGATTAGGGAGAGATTCTGGTTCCACATGCCTAAAACAAAACCAAAGAGAGAAGCGAGGGATGAAAAACACATTGTACATCTTAGCCCCGCTTGTCTAGTTTCCTTTTATTGCAGAATAACATTTGTGTGCAGCTTGTCTTTTATGCCGCAAATGCATGACAAATCAGACTGCCTAATCCTGATTTGATCATTTTTAAATTTCATGTTGTAGATTAGAGAATGAAACCCTGTCAAACTGCTTAATCTTGACAGTCGATCTAGTTTTAGGTAGAGAAATGAAGGAGTTCATCAGCTTAATCTGAACTCCCGGCAGATATAAGAGTAGAAATAGATAGGTTCATTTTGCAAAAAGAAAAATATACATTGTCAAAAGGCTGCTAGTTCAAATGCGCCAAAGAGAAGAAAAATGTTAGGAAAGATAGTGGGGTAGGTAGAAGTATCATTGATGTTAACCATGCTGTCACTTTTCAGAAATAACATCAAGAGAAGGGTAAAATTTTGCGCCAATGGATAAGGCACTGGTCTTCATAAGCCAAAGATCTGAATTCTGGACACCTCCTGACGAGGAGCTGCCCTCCCCAAATGGAGCCACTGTTAGCCATCAGTATTTTTTTTTACATGTTAGTAATGACTATATCTACAACTGAGTTTTCTAGAAACTGATTTCCTTATGTCAATATGTCATCCAGAAAACCCTCCTAAAACTTTTTTCACCCTTCTACCTTTTCAGTTCGCCCATGTCGAAATCAAAACCTCATATCACAATCCTATCTAGCTTCAGCCTTATTGGTCTGCCCATCAGCTTTAAAAGGCAAATCCACATCTGTTTCAAAAGTCTCCCCTATGTTAGGAAGTGGCGCTTTAAGACATTTCACCCTTGGCAATCATCAAAAAGCCAAAAAGCCTCCATCTGCTACAGACCAACCATGAATGACCTCCTACTTTGCAAATTAGTTTGACAAGCAGCCCTAAGTCGCGCCACTCACACCCCCTAGATCTCAGCACTGCATAAAACCCAATCTCAAGCTGACTATTAGGTTTTTCACAGTGTTCTATGGTTTCTACAAAGGCAGGAAATATAATTTCATCTCATGGAGTAAATGCTTGAATTTACAGTTAGAGGAACAGCTGCTTCTAAATGTAACTTGAGCCTGAGATATGTCTGCAAAACAGAAAGCTACTCATCCAGACTTTACATCTCTTTCCAGCATGAAAATCACAGTAAGAAAGGGACACCACTGTCTCAGCAAACTGGTAAATTGTCAAGGCCCAGAACCTCCTTCGTTTACAAGCAGAGGGTTAGGGCGCCTCCTTCATCCACAAGCAGAGGGCGCTGGCCAATATTGACTTGGAAGATTGCAAAAGTCCAGGTTTGCTTTGTATTGAACAGTGAAACAATATCTCCAGGTTTTATGAATTTGAGTGATGGTCATAACAGGAACAGAGTTTGGAATATGCTAGGAAAAAGAGTCTGGTCTGATAAAGGAGGTCATCTGAAGCTTTCAAATCATATGAATTGTTGAAATGAAGAAAGGCATGTCATTGGTAAAAATTCCAATCATAAGTACCCTGCTTATCCACAAGATCAAATAGAACAGATGCTGACAACAAATGCCATTACCCAGGCAGAAGGAAAGTTCTTGTTTTCTCAAAAGACACTGACCTCCATAATTACGGAGACTATCCTTCAAATGGTTTTTCATGAGATGACCAAAACACATGATGATATTTTAGTCACCCTTAAAGCAGTGCAGAGAGACAATATCACTTTGGCTAGGGTTTCTGCTGAAACACAGTGATGCTGGCAAGAAGAGGTGCTAATATTGATGTTTTTCAAGAGGTTCACTCACCATCACATCCAGAGAAAAGCTATGTCAAACAGAGTTGTCAAAAAGCCTTCAGATACCTTACCTGATGAAGAGCCTCCTCCATATATGAGCAGATGGCCAAAGCCATTGCAGGTTGTTGAAAACTGATGGGTCTAAAAAGTGCAGAGAAAGGACACAAAGAAATTGAATAAAGGTCATTGCACAGGTACATGATAGTGCTTATGATGCAAAGGTATTGGTGCTCCTATTCAAAAGAGCTGTCTGTCAGGCTGTACCTGAAGTGGAAGGGAGACAACATTGAACATATGCATGCATTGATACCATAAGGAGCAGTTGCTTTAAAAAAAGGGTTAAAAAGTACCCCATTGTCACCTACCATTAAGTTTAAAGGATCTCTTTTTGAGTAAAACAGAGAAGTATAGTGTGAAAGCATGCAACCACAAGAGGGCGTTTACAGTCCAGGGAGGAAACTTATAAATCACCTGAAAGCAGCGATTATCAAATACATTGGAAGAACACAGGCCATCTCCTGTTAAATGACAAAACAGTCGCCAAGGTTTGTCAAAGTGCTCTTTAAAATACATTCTGATTGATTTTCCCTAGATTGTCACTAAGAAGGTAAAACAGTGGACAAAGTTGACCTTTGCAAATGGTTCTATTACAAAAAGTCAAAATACCCTGGTCAAAGTCAAACAATAACTAGGTTTCAAAGAACCCTGCTGTTCCTGCTACACCAGTCTATCCTTTCAGACATACCTCACAAACAGTGGGAGGTTATTCAAGTTTGGCCCCCAAGAAGGACTTGGTAAATAGGTGTACAATGTCATAAATAGACAAAGAAGTGGTTTGATAGATTGCCAGTTTTGGAGTTTGGAATAAATGCATCTTTTTCATCATTCAAAAGAGACAGATATGTCATGAGTAATGTACCTTCAGGCAGGGATTATTTTAAAAAAAGGGGGGGCGCCTTTTTTTGAAATTGAGAAATCATAACCAAATCCAAGTTATATCAGTAAACTTGGCACCTGTTGTATTTAAAGATTGGAGAAGCTGTCAAAAGGCCAAAGACTGCAAAGACAAATTTACAAAACCAGCCCTGTCCTTCAAAGAAAAAAGCGATGTTCAGGTATTTCATTGGCAGTTTTATAACGCAGTGGCAGAGGTGATGAAGAATTTGTTGAGTTGTTTAGGTTTAAAGGTCGGGGTTAGAATCAATGTTCGGGTGTATATATTCAAATGACAAGCCCAAAGTTTGAACACAAAACAAAGTTAAAAATCAATGTTACTTCCAAAAGTTTAAATGACCATTGGAGATTTGTTGTAACATAACATCAAAGAGTAAGTGTGAGTGTAAAGATTTCATTTTCAAAAACTGAAGATAGAGCCCGCGCCTCCATAGCATCAAACAAGAAGGATTCTGGTCGAAATAACACAGTCTGCACGTTTTTGCACCGAGCGACGTGCCTGGGTTTTTGCGTGACGTGCCTGGGTGAAAATTTGCACGGGCCACCTTCGTCGGAGCGACGCGCCTGTACATTGGCGCGACGCGCCTGTACAAGGCCGCCCGACCACCCGACAGGCCGACCCGACAAGTATTGTATGAGCGACGTGCTGGTGTCAGAGGAGTGCCGCGCAGGTTTTAAAGGTTTGTAATGCTACTTCGGCCCTGCACAAGGGTTTTTCATCAATCTTAGAGGTATTTCTCATACATTTTGCCGTGTTATTCAAAGCCACCTCGAAGCTACAAGGGAAAACTGTTGATTGACTGTTTTATGTTGTTCAAAACCTATTTGGCAAGTGTTATTCATCCTAGTAGAGGTTTTCACAATATCACCATAGGGCTGCACTCATAAGGGACCATTTAGTGTGTTAAAAAGAGAAAACTCATATAACCCCTGTCTAAAAGCTCTACAGTCTTCTAAAAACTCTGTCAGTTTTTGCTCCAATACTGTATAGTTGACAGTCTAAGCATATGTGGGGTAGTTTGCTTGAGATGCAAACGGTGGAAAGTGGGCACACCTGTATAGGACAGAATTGTTAAATGATTATAAGCCTCCTAGGAGCTAGGTGTGTAGGTTGACATCAAAGATTTCAAGAAAAGAGTGATTATTGGCATTTTCTCACAGCACACTATTTTAGCAGATTACCTTTCATTCACTGTATTTTCCCACTGTGAATTTGTTGGCAAAGAGTTTCCAAAGGTGAACAACATATTGAAGGACAGAATTGTTGGTGATTAAATTTAAACATTGGAGGCAGAGGTACACAGGTGATGGTTGATCTTTTGACTTCACAAGAAAAAGTGTCCTTCATAAAGCACTGTGTATTGATTTTTCATCTAACCTAGGTCTGCCCTCTTTTTCACCATATTGTGTCATTGTGAAAAGTTGATTGGCAAAGAGATTCTAAGGATAAACAGTACACTGAAGGGCAGAGTTCGTTGATGGGAATTTAACTTTGGAGGCAGAGGTACAAAAGTGGTGTTTGATTTCTTAAACTTCACAAGTGAAAGGGTGTGTTTCCTAAAGCACTGTGCATTGATTTTACACCTAACTTGGGTCTGCCTTTTCTAGAAACCATATTTTATCAGGCAGAGAAATTGTTGACAGAGATACTCTAAAGGTGAATAGGGCCACTTCTAAAGGACAGGTGGTTGATGATTGCAGTTTTACGTTGAAGACAGAGATGTGGCTATGATTGCTTAACACTCTATACAGGAAATTGACACAGGAGTTTGTCCCATCTTCACACAGGGTAACATATTAGAAAGTTTGCCTGGCTGAAGTGCATCCAGAGGTGAAGGGCTGTTTTTTAAAGAGTGCAGAGGTGGTGTATTCAAAGAAAAATTGTTGCATTTCATCCAAACCACATTTTCTAAACTGTCCAAACAGTCTAGTGACTAGTTTCAATCCAGCAGAACATTTTTCATACAGTGAAGGCAGTTTGCCTCTTCCAAAGTTTGGTCAAAGTCAGAATGCCTCCAAAGCGAGATCACAGGAGCGGTCCACATAAGAGATATGAGCCTATCTCCATAGAAGAAATCAATGCTCACCCATCCGTGCTTTTCAATTTCCATGAAGTAGGCTATCTTGATTTTTGCCAGAGGATAGAAGAAGTCAAGAGTTTTTCGCCACTCACACATTTGTGCGCTTTGAGATTCAAGGACAAACACTTCCAATTGGCGGGTCTTGACTTCAAAATTTCTCCAAGGTATGTATCCAAGGCTACCAAGATCCCGTATCATGGTGAAAATTGGTTTAAACAAGCGCATCTTGATCTAGAGGATTATAAACCTTTCATCAAGCCTGAACATAGGGAAACCATCACTGCTATTTTCCCTTTTTCCTATCTTCTTGACAGTTATGCTCCGTTGATGAAAGCCATAATGAGATATTTCACTTGTGAAGGGAGGTTTAACCGAATTTATGCCTATCATGTCCGCTTGTTGATGCATTTTACCAGAAGCAGGCAACTAAACCTTCCGTACTTTTTGTCCAAAAGCATAGAGAAAATGGCAGCTACTGTCCAAAAGAAGGCTCCACCTCAGCAAATCCCTTCTCTCTTTCATCATTCCTTGATCAAAATTATCTTCTTATACCAGCTAGAGAAGAAGGGGGTTTCATGGGATTCATTCATTAGCCATTCAGATTTTTCCACTATCCCTCCTGTTCATGTGTCTCCTACTCAGCCTGTCCATCGCCCAGTGCCTCTGTCTAGTAGGCCTACACCTAAAAAACTCAAAATTACTACTGGGCAGCCAAGTCAACAGGGAGGAGGAGAGGACAGTGAACCACAGGGAGAAGGAGAAGGCAGTGAACAACAGCAGATACAGGATGAAGGCCAGCAGCAGATACAAGATGAAGGCCAGCAGCAGGCAGATGATGAAGGACAACAGATACAAAGTGAAGAACAACCACAGGTACACATTGATGAGCAGCATTTGGATGTTGAGGGACAGCAGCAGACAGTTGATGAAGCACAACAAGTTGGGCAAGAAATTGAAACACCTCTTGAAACACAAATTGGACAAAACATTGATGAGGAACAGCAAGCTAAGGCTGCCACCCAAACAGTGACAAAGGTCGCTCCTCGCAAGAGGAAATTGCCCAAAAAGCCATCTTCTATCATGCCAAGGAGGAAAAGCGCCAGATTGGCTTTCAAAGGCAAAAGCAAAGTTGAGGAGAGTACAAAGCATGGAGGTGAATTAGCTATTATCCCTATCCAAAGTGATGATAGTGACAATGAGGCCCGCCTCCTTGAAAACCTCCTCATTCACAAAGAGGGGCAAATTGAGGTGTTACAAGAAGACCTTCAAAGGGCGAGGAATTTCAACCATTTCTTGGAGGTTGAAAACAAACAAATGAAGTTTCATGCAGCCATCCATGAAGCAAGGGCAATCAAGTATAAGAAAGAGGCAGAAAAGGCGCAAGCAAGAATTGAAGAGCTCATTGGCGAGTTTGATGATGAAGAGGAGGAAGACCAGCCTAGGCAGAAGAGGCCTAGGACCATCAGGCCTAGAAGAGCCTTGGAAAAACAGAGAGCAGAAGAACAAGCTCATTTCGAAGCCTTTCCTCTCACTGCCCTCCTTGAGCAGGAAATCGAGGAAAACAAGGAAGCATGGCTTGAAAGAGCTAACCAGCATTTGGAAATGAAACTTGAGAAGGAGAATAGGGATCTTGAGCTGCAGAGGAAGATGACACACCACTTCCAAAAGCTAAATCAGTTCGCCAGGCAAAAATTAAAGGTAGCACAAGAGAAATTGAAGAAGTTGAAGGGGAAGCGCCTAGCACGGAAGGAAGGGAAAAGCATATCAGCCCTTGATAGTTTGGCCTCAGCTTCGAGGCATGTTGCTATGGACCCTTGAGGGTCATGCATGCCAATTTTGGGCCTGTTTCGGCAACTTTTTGTTTTTTGGCATTTTTTGGGTTTTTGGCCAAAAAATCATAAATTCGCCATTTCAGTTTGATGAGTTGTCAATGGAGGAGGATGATACCGATGGATGCCATAATTCCATGAGCAGGTCTCCAGCGATTTTCAGGGCATTTGAAGATCATTCGCCCCCTCAAATTGGCGAAAAACAACCTCATTTTGCACATTCTGCCCGCCATATCAGCAGCCTGCTATTTTCTGGGTTTTTGCACACAGGTACAGTTTTGAGGGACTTTCAGAGATCAGATTGAGGTGATTTCACTTGCATCGGAAAGCAGACACAGAGAGCTTTCCAACGAGCCATCATGAGCCTCATTTCGACATCGGGAAGGCTGCCATTTTCCTTCAACAAGTCAGGGGACCTTTTTCAGGCATAAATATGAAGTATTTTTGTAATTTTTGAACTCCAAAAATCTGCTTTTCCCAAATGTGCGTTAAGCTATTTTTATCATGGGGAAATCATGTAAAGTCAATATAATTTCCGTTTTTAGCAGTTTTTTAGATATTTTGTGGGATATTTTGTGCCTTGGGCTTTGCAAAGCCTCAAGGACAATTTTAGATATTTTGACTTGGCCAATGGGATAGCTAGTTGCTCCATGAGGTTTTCCTCCCTCAAGCCTATTTATTCCATGGTTCTCATTGTAAATCAGAGGCCGAACTTGAGAGAAGAATTAATACATTGGTCATATGAGCTTTGAAGAATACACTTGAGTTATGATTTTTGGACTGCCTCTTGGATGCTTTTGAGGAATGATGAAAGATTGTTGATGGATTCCTTGACATGGTAGAATGGTATAGTGCTTCTTAATGTGTTTTGTCTTCTAGTTTTTCATTCACACTACATATTTCTTGCTGCTATAGATCAGTAAAGATTGATTTTGAGATATGCCCATGGAGGCACCTCAAAATCCCCGAATCTTCATAGCTTGATGTTTTCTTCTCCCTTAGTTATGCTAAAGAATTCTTAGCTGCTCTTTAGTAACTTAAGGTATTGTTGCTAAGTTTTGTTCATAAGTTCTATGTATGTTGAGTAGGATGTATGGTTTGCCCTACCTACCTATCAGCTGCCCATAGTTCTGTCCATAAAACTTTCTCTTTGACTGATTTTTTGATCATCTTGTTGAACCAAGGAGGCCTAGTCCCGATCTAGCCCTTTGCCTAAAACTATGAAAATTTATTTGTCCAAGTGCCCAATGACTTAGAGACTATGTTTAGGCATTCCGGCGTAGTTTATGAGTTGTTAGTTTGTCTTATGTGTTTTCCCCAAAGTCTGATAGCCATTTCTCGAAGTTAGAGGGTATTATACCTCTATGTATGGCTGGAATGTTTTGATTTCTATGTATTAATTAGCTTATAGTTATACTTAGCATGATTAATGGCTTGCTATTACATGTTTATTGTCTGCTATTAACTAGTTACACTTGAAATCCCTTGTCTTTCACCAACTTGTTGTCCACTTAATCCATTTTTCCCAGAGATCCCTTCTATCGTGAATCAAATCGGCCCTACAGCAGCTTTACATCATCACTTCACAGCTTCCTTGACCTGTTTGACCCCATAGCCCAATTTATCTACATCTTGTTATCCAGTTTATGTATTTGATCAGTTTTATCCCTCACAAACTTAAAAACTAAAAAACCAAAAACACACTTCATAACTAGCCTAATAACAGAACACCGCAAGTAAACACACCGACATCTTTTTACACATATAGAGAGAGCCCTCTCTGAGTCCAGGAAGGCTAGGTCCTGGTTCCAAGTTGTTTGATGTTACATCGCCATTTGGCTAGCCAATCATTTGGCTAGCTAATCGGCCAAATCACTTTAACTTAACACTCAAACTCCAAAAAAGAGGCTTTCTCCGGGGTAAGAAACCACGTCTCACATTTCAGATTTTTTGGATGTCTTGTTCATTTTCATGTGTCAAAAGAGAAGAGGAGCGGTGTTGATGCCTCTAGGTGGAAGGAATGCTCAGGCTAGCAAAGTGAAACTTTGAAGCCTATAGAGTTTACGTCCCCGGTTTAAGGGAAGTGGAGACATGCCACGATGTCACCTTTGATGAAGATGCTTCCCTGGGGAAAGTAGTCAATCTTTTGAGATCTGAGGAAGATCATGAAGCAAGGCCTAGAAATCAAGAGGAACCGAAGGATGAGACGATGCATGATGTTGAAGGACCGATGGACCCGATTGATCCACCTCCTTCACTGGGAAAGAGACCATCATGGCTTAGGGACACTCTCGAGTATGCTGAGGGACATATGGCCCCAAGGGGGACATTCCGTGAAAGCAAGAAGCCGAGTAGATACCAAGGGTATCTAGCAGCCATGAGTACTATTGAACAATCCAAGCCTGGATCTTTTGAGGAAGTCGTAAAGCATCAAGACTGGAAGGATGCTATGCACAAAGAGTATGAGTCCATAATGAAGAATGATGTCTGGGATGTGGTTCCAAGACCGGAGGACAAAGCAGTTGTCACCTCAAAATGGCTCTACAAGATCAAGCATGGATCTGATGGAAGTGCTGAAAAGTTCAAGGCAAGATTCATTGCCCGTGGCTTCTCTCAAAAGGAAGGCATAGATTATGATGACATATTTGCACCTGTGGCCCGATACACCACCATTCGATCTATTATAGCCCTTGCTGCTACGCAAGGATGGAGTCTTCATCAGATGATGTGAAGACCGCATTTTTTTGCATGGTGTGATAAAGGAAGAGATATATGTGGAGCAACCTCTGGGGTTGGAAGTCCAGGATCGGGACACCCATGTCTGCAGGTTGAAGAAAGCCCTCCATGGGCTGAAACAAGCACCCTGAGATTGGTACAAGAGGATAGATAGCTACTTGATGAAGCTGGGCTTCACTCGAAGTAATGCTGATCCGAACCCTTACTTCAAGGTTGTCAAGAGAAAACCTCTCATTCTGGTGCTGTATGTGGATGACCTCTTCCTGACAGGTGCTGACCCTCTCATTCATCAGTGCAAGAGGGAGCTCGCTGCTAAGTTCGAGATGAAGGACCTAGGACTGATGCACTACTTCCTAGGCCTGGAGGTCTGGTAGAGACCTGGCGAGATTTTCCTTTCTCAAGGAAAATACATCAGGAAGCTTCTCGAAAGATTTGGCATGGTGGACCTGTAAAATGGGTTTTACATCGAGTATCGTCAACTCATAGTGGCCCTGATGTTCTTAGTGAACACCCATCCGGACGTATGTTTTGTAGTGAACACTTTGAGTCAACATATGGTTGAGCCTCATCACATTCATTGGGTTGGTGCCAAGAATCTGTTGAGATAGCTTCGGGGCATGATAAACTATGGGTTGAGATACACTGCTGGGAGCGTGACACTCCATGGATATATTGATGCCGATTGGGCTGGCAGTGTGGTGGATCATAAGAGCACATCGGGATGTTGCTTCACACTTGGTTCTGCTTCGATATCATGGATGAGCAAGAAGCAGAAGTCGGTGGCTTTGAGCACCGCGGAGGCCGAATACATTGCAGCAAGTATGGCCTATTGTGAAGCAGTTTGGTTCCGAAATCTTTTTAGTGAGTTGTTCGGGCATGTGCTAGATACCACCGTGATACTCCGTGATAACCAGAGTGGGATTCGATTGTCCGAGAATCCCGTGTTCCACAATCGATCCAAGCATATTGATATCAGGTACCACTTTATCCGTGATATGGTACAGCAAGGCGTCATAAGGCTCGATCATATAGGAATTGATGAGCAAGTCGCAGATATTCTCACAAAGCCCCTAGGGAAGGTCAAGTTCCTAACCTTCCGTGAGAATCTTGGTATCGTGGAACGACCCTATGATGTGGGTCATGTTGGATGATGAGCTCTAGGAGCTTTGGGGGGCTTTGGGGATAGCTTCTCGGAGATACAAGAAACCACAAGGTTAGGCTTTCCGAACCTTGTTGGTGTGATTTTTCCCACCGTTAGGGTGATTTAATTGTTCATGTAATATCTCAAAATGGGAACTGCTATAAGGCATGACCGGAAAACTTAATTTTCCTCGACGACTGCTATTTGTGAATTAAATAAAAGACTCGGATCCCCAGATCAATGCATCTATGACTTAAATCCAAGAGTTGGTCCCAAATAAATCCATCCGTGGGTTAAACAAGATCGCCCACACCTATTGTCTTCTTAAAAGTGCCCGATGAAGGGACTGAAACAATTCTTGAACAAGAGATGGAACAACAGCGTTATTTTATCAAGCCTGGGCACATAAAGATGAAGATAGCCAAAAAATTATATTATAGCAACAAAGGATACAAATCCTTGAGGAAAGAGTCACTCAAGCAAAGCAATGCAGCCTCAAAGGGACATGTACATGGAAATAGAGAAACACTGCTACACGTGTAATTCTGCAGGCTAAGAGGACACAGTTTATAAGAGACACTGCATCGTAATAGATGATAATAGAATGATATGACAATATATGGCTCAAGAAATGAGGGGGATCAAGCTCTCAATCCCTAGTAACAATAATACAACAATCCTGAGAAGGATTGGCTGAAATATACAAAAATGGAAAAATGTCGGAGTTGTAGTGTAGAAAATATTTAGCCTAACTCAGAAAATGGAACTGGATGGAGAAGACTGAAGATGTTGCATCTGATGTCAATATCTCCTCCAATGGATCTCTTAAGTGGAATGATGATCCTTACACTGAAGATCTCACCCTCCAATCAACACTGCAAAACCCCACAACAAGTGCTCTATGAAAATAACGTAGTTACTAAAGTGAATTGCGTTGTAGGGGCAAAGGAATGAGTTGGCCCAATGCCAATATTTGCAATAAGCTCAAATGGCTTCCAAACTGATCCTCCACATGGAAGAAAGAATCTCCCTCTGAAAAACAAGTGATGGAAGAGGTGTTGTGACTCCTCACTGCAACACCTTGCAACACAACATTATGCTGCTGCAGCAATAACGTTGTCCTAGAGGAGGATGCTTGTGAGGATGCTTGGCCTCAAGCCTAGATGTGAGGAAAATCTGTACAACTCCTTCAAGAGGCTTCTCAAGAAAGGAGAAGGATTCCTAAACAGGAAATCCTTGTGCTAAGCAGCACAACAACTCAGCTAAACAATTGGAGGCTGCAAATAGTCTAAGCAGACAAGAAATCAATAATCATATGCATGAGTAACAATGGCTACCTTTCCCTCCTTTTAAAAAATAAGAGATCCCTCTCCATGGACCCCACTCTTTAGGGTTTCCTCCATCAAGGAAAATTCCCTCCTCCAAAGAGGAAAGATTTATGAGAATGATAAATGTTAAATTGAGGGATACTAACAAGAGACTGAAGAGGCAAATTGAAGATCTTGAAATTCAATTGACAAAGTCTGAAGGTCAGCTACAACAGAGATAGAACAAGAGTAGGCAAATAAGACATGAACCAACATGATTACATAACAATATTAGAGGCATCATCAAGGTCGAAGACATGGAGGAACAACTGTTAGAGATATTATTTAAGTCTTAGATAAGGTTTTTTAGACATAATAAGGAGTTTTACTCCTATTTTTATTAAGACTTCTATAAGAGACAGTTAATTGTCAGATGTAATTAAGAGTCTGTTTTAGGAGCAGATAGGTGTCCATCTTAGAAATTCAAATTCTCTTCTAATGGATAAGGGAATCCAGGATTGTAATTATGAATCTATAAGAGACATGAAGTCGAATTGCTAAAGGTTGGAAATTTTCATTAACAAGCAAACTATGTTGTTATAGCAGATTGTGTGTTTTCATCTTAATACAGATATTGGCTTTCTACTCAAGATTCAGAAAGAGTTTTTTGATGTTTGATCTTCCTATGGCTTTACTTATCTACCTATTTGCAGTGGTATGAACATATGTTACTTATAATTCATTGGAAAATTCTCTAACTTCCTGCATATGTTTGTAAACTGTGTTTTATTCACTGTGTTATTGTTTTGTTAATACATCTAAAACTCCGAAATGCCCTGATTTCCATGTTAAGCTAATTTTGATGTTATGTGGAAACATACCTTGACTCCATAGCCCAATAGATGTTTTTTGATCAGTGATTCAAACAGTTATACACTATTATCTAATTTATTCCTAGTGTTAGCCATCTAATCCTTAATTCAAAATCTTAAACCTATTGAGAGAGCCCTCTCAGGTTGAGGAGGCTAGGCCTCAACTAAAAGTCTGGTTTGAAATAGTTACTCAGAGTCTACTTGATCAGCAGCCTATCAGGATCAGATTTTGTGATAACAGGTACCATCAAGGAAACTTCCCTCCTCTTTCTCTGCATTGTCCCACAAGATGCTCTCCACCTCATACCTCTGCGCTGTTTGACTTGGTCAAACTTGACCCAGCCTCTTTGCAAATTTCTCCTTTCACACATGAGGGTGTGAAATCTAGTTCCACTGCTGATCCCCTTTCATACCAAGAGGGATTTTATCCGTGTTTTTATTATGAATGGGCCTTCTCACAAAATCATGCAACTTCTAAGTGAAAATAGCAAAATTTAATATTCCAATTTATTGTAGGAAAATTTTGGAATATTACAGTCCTCCCCTCCCAAATGTTGCTTGTCCTCAAGCAACTGCAAGGATAGAACTGAGAAGTTGCTCCCAAGGCATGGATACTGAAAAGTGTTGGGAAAACATCTTCCCCAAATGGATCCTCCATCCCTAAGCAATCATCCAAACAAAATGAGTCACCTCCCAACATGGCAACTCATGGCAACCTCCTTCCAACTCAAGCTCCAGAAATGAAGTTGGGCTGAAAATATGAATATGGTAAGCATCATAGCCTACCCCATGTTATCCTTCTCTCCACTTATGATAGTTTTAGAGTGTGTGCTGATCCTGGGCTGCAAAAGTATTGCCCTCAAATGGAAAAAAGTGTAGAACAATCCTCCAAAGAGTTCTCCTACAACATTGAAGAACAAGTTGGCCCAAAATATTCCATCCATGATGAATAGGACATGATCATCATAGAACATCCTAATGAGAAGTTTTCTGAAGGTTTTACATGATTATAGATGATACAAACAATATCTCAAGAGGACATTGTGCAGTCTCATCCACTGCAACTTCGTAAAATGGTATGGAAAGTAATATACAAGAATCATTTCATCTACTAATGAATAGTAAATGGTTGAATGTGTCAACAATACATGATCAAATACTTGTCTATGGTTGTACAATGGATGGCTATCAAACTCATGGCCCACCTCAAAAGAAAACAAATAGGTGGTTGTGGTGGCCATATCTCCTCCCATGCTCCCATTAGAACATGTAGTGCAGAAAATGTGGGAATTCTCTCCCTTCAAGGACACATCCAACTCATGTGTCAACCTCCCAACCATTCTCTCAATACAAATCACGTCCATATCAGAAAATGAAATCATGATCAGCAAAAAAATGAGGAAAATTTTTAAGGTTTCATGTGGTACAATGAGGTACCAACAGCTTTCCCAATAGTGACAGCGCAGTTTCCCAAACTGTTGCTTCAGAAAAGTACAAGGAAAAATGTTTCTTGTTACATAGTTAACCATGTATGTCATTATATGATAAATTTTTTGGTGCAACAACTGAACATACATGTGATGATAAAACATTTTCCCAAGGCCACATAAAATATGGCTGCCTCCATCATATAGATTGGCCCAACAATGATCATGGAGCAATGTGACAAGCTTGCCCTCTTGTGAAGCAATGCACTGCATAATAATGGTAAGAGTGCAAAACAATGAATGTATAAACAATATTCATACCATATGCCGGAAGCAATATGGTACATGGATCCATGAGTGAGTCCTCCATAGTGTTTTGGCATGCTATGAAGAAGAATGGTCCATATGCTGCTAGAAGATAATCCTCCTCATGCTTGGAAATCCAAGTCAAGAAGAATATGTCATAGTGATAGTTGTTTCTATCCACTACTCTATCATCATCACCTCCTCCTTTTTCACCAAGTGTATCCAATGCGAAGTGATCCTAGGGACACTCAATCCATAAGTCTCTTCTCCCAAGTGATATCACTGTGAGCTCATGCAAATAAGCTCCTGTCAATACAAAGCTCTGTTCTTTGACATGCTCCTTGTCAAGGACTCCTCTAGTAATGTTGTTGCAAATATGGAATACCTCCCAAGATGGAAGTGCTTCCAAATCATCCAAGGCCAATGAGTAGCCCCTTTGTACAATGAGAGTGCCCTCTTCTACTCCCGCAACATCACATAACATGTGAGAGAAATTTTTCCCTTGCTCTCTCAAGCACAACTCAAGAAACCAAAGTGCTTGATGCCTCCTTATGCTCCCATCATACAACTCATGTGATGAAGACATAATGAATGATATGTATGTCACATCAACACCATGCATCCATACTCCATGCTGCCCAATGATGTAAGCATCCTGCCACCTCTTCTCCATCCCCATCCTCCCTGGAAGAGGACATGCCAAGTGATGGCCAAACTCCTTCAAGAGGAGCCAGCGCAGCCAAGCCTTCTGTTGCCCGGTGTCATATAATTGCAAGTAGCCTCCCAGCTCCTTGCTCATCAACCACATCCACTCAAAAACTTGTGGATTTCTCCTTCTTCTCTTCATCTTGGTACTCCTCCCATGAGGGCTAACAACCTCCCAAACTAAATCTTTCTCTTTTCACTTCATGGGAATTTGAAATGCAATCTCCTCAAGGATCAATGTGACCCCATAAGGACCCAAATAGGTGGTAGGAAAAAACCTCCCATCATGATGTGTATGGCTCAAGGAATGTCCAACACAAGCATGAGAGATGTTATCCATCCTAAGATGTCCTCCATCTTCTATCTTCTCCTCCTTAAATCCATGAAGACTCAAGTGTGAGAAAGGAAGAAAATCCTTGCACTCCCTGATGGATTGAAGTGCACCTCTAATGAAATCTCTCCATGAGATCTCCCTCTCAACAATAGTCCTAAAAAACCAATGAGGTCTTGGATTTTCTGAAAGTAGAAGTTTCTCCTGGAGCTGAGAGGAGCTCATTGAGAAAGGTTCATCTAGAAAGGAGAAAGGGTTTTTCACTTCAATATGTCTACTATCTTCCATCAAGTCTTCAAACCCCAACCTCAAGTGTGATGTACAATCCAACAATGGCTCATGAGGATGATGGTTCATTTCCTCCTTGAATGTTTCAATGTTGCACAGCGCAGTGCAATCATGTTGCTCTAGATTAGCAGTGGGATTTGACCCTTGGTCATGCAAAAGAAAGTTTCCACAACTATCAAAAGAGTTTGCTACAAAAATTTATAGTGGAAATTCCTTCATACCTTGATGAGATTTTGGAATCTCTTGTAGGGCTGCAAGATTTCCTTCCTCTAGTGTGTTGGCTGCCCCAACTGTTGATGCATGTGGCTGCTCCTCCATGAGTGTGACAGCATTTGTACAAGGCTCCTCAAGTGGTGGTGTGAGCTTTTCCTCCTTTTTTCTTTCTCCATCAATGGTTTTGATCAACCTTTGAGTGTACTCTGCAAAATTTTCCACCCTTGCATGGCTCAAGTGGCTGAACCACCAAACATAGGCTCCACCCTCCAAGTGCAGCGCTGAGATTTCAACAGCTTCTCCCTCCACTACATGATGTCGTAGTAAAAAGGCTTCCAGCTTCCTCACCCAAGCTCTTTCTGTAGATAACCCATCAGAGGTAGACAATAGAAATCTATTTCCTTTGATTTCTCTTCTGCTGCAAGGTCTCTTCTCTTCCTTCAACTGGATGAAATGTGGAAAGGCTAGAGTCTCCTTGAAGGCTCTAGGTTGATATTTGTACTCAACAAGGTAATCACTTAGAATCTGATGATCCAAGTGTCCTTCATGCTTGTCTTCTTCTCGATGAGAATAGGAAGTGCATGGTCCTTCCATCTCTCCTTTTTCCATCTTCTTGACCTCCTTGGAGAGGTCCTCTCTGGATCTGAACACTGATGAGAGAAAACTCATCTTCATCATCATTCTAATCTTCTTTGGCTTAGACTCACAAGCTAAGCCAGGACTATGCTTTGATACCACTGTAATATCCCAAATTTGGAACAGCTAGCAAGGCATGACTGGAAAACGCATTTTCCAGGAATGGCTACTACAAGATTTGAAACCAAGACCTGGATCCCTTAGATCTGAGTATCTAAGTCCAAAATCTAAGAGGAGGCTCCAAATAAATTCTTCTAGGTGGGTTAAACAGATCTCTCACACCTAGTTATCTTCAGAAAATGCCCGATGAAGGGACTGCAAACAATTCTTGAACAAGAGATGGAAGAACAGCGTTATTTTACAACCATGAACACATGAAGATATGAATAGAAACAAAATGTATAATATAGCAGCAATGGTATACAAATCCTTGAGGAAAGAGTCACTCAAGCAAAGCAATGCAGCCTAAAAGGGACATGTACATGAATATGGAGAAACACTGCTACACATGAATTTCTGCAGGCTAAGAGGACGCAGTTTATAAAAGAAATTGCATCATACTATATCATAACAGAGAGATATAAAAATGTATGGCTCAAATAAATTGGGGGAGCAAGGCTCTAACCCCTGAAAGCAATAATACATCAATCCTTAGAAGGATTGGATGAAATATACAAACTGGCAAAAATGTTGGAGTTGTTGGGTAGCAGCTGCAACTCAGAAACTGGAAATGGATGGAGATAGATAAATATGCTACAACCGATGGCTGGATCTCATCCAATGGATCTCTCAGGTGAAAGGCTGATCCTATCACTGGAGATCTTACCCTCCAATCAACAATGGAAAACCCCACAGCAAATTCTCAATGAAAATAACGCAGTTACTGAAGAAAATTGCACTGTAGGGGCAAGGGAATGAGCTGGCCCAATGCCAAGATATGCAATAAGCTCCTATGGCTTCCAAACTGACCCCTCAAAGGAAAGAGAGACTTCTCCTCTGAAAAACAAGTGATGGAAGAGGTGTTGTGATCCCTCACTGCAATACCCTGCAACACAACATTATTCTGCTGCAGAAATAACGCTGTACTGGAGGAGGATGCTTGGTCCCAAGCCTGGATGTGAGGCAAATCAGTACATCTCATTCAAGAGGCTTCTCAAGAAAGGCGAAGGATCCATAAACAGGAAATCCGTGTGCTAATCAGCATAGCAACTCATCTAAACAGTTGGGACTGCAAATAGTCTAAGGAGACACAAAATCAATAATCATATGCATGTAAAGCAATGGCTGCCTTGCCCTCCTTTTAAACACATGAGAGTTCCCTCTCCATGGGTCCCACTCTTTAGGGTTTCCTCCATAAAGGGAACTTCCCTCCTCTTTCTTTTCATTGTCCCACAAGATTCTCTCCACCTCATACCTTTGCGCTGTTTGACTTGGTCAAACTTGACCCAGCCTCTTTGCAAATGTCTCCTTTCACACATGAGGGTGTTAAATCTAGTTCCACTGTTGGTCGCCTTTCATACCAAGAGGGATTTTATCCATGTTTTTATTTTGAATGGGCCTTCTCACCCAATTATTCAACTCCTAAGTGAAAATAACAAAATTTAATATTCCAATTTATTGTAGCAAAAATTTTGGAATATTACAAAATTGTCAATTTTGGCATCAGATGTGAAGGCTATGTTTTCATATTTGTATGTGACTTTATTTGTTGACGTCATCCTAGCCCTATTTTCAATCAGACTGGCCTCTACACTCACAATTCCCCTTTGCATGTCTTCTAAGATTAGGGGATCTCTTTCTCTCAATTGGTAGGCCATGTCTGGATCAAAACCCTCTGGAAATTTTACTAAGGCTGGGCGTTGTGAAGGTTTCATGTGAGGAGGGAGGGCATTTTACACACTATTTAACCTAGTGCAGTAGTCTTAGACACTTTCCTTGACATTTCTCTTAAAGTTTTTATATTCTAAGAGGATTTGGAGAGGGTTTTTTTTAATCTCCCACTTGTTTATGAATGTTTGATAGAGGGAAGGGAGATCATGTATGTTGTTAGGAGTCAAGTTTTTGAACCATTTATTTGCTTCACCTCCTAAGCTTTGGGCAAACATCCTCATTTTTATGGTCTCCTCTTCTATCTCTTGGTAGCCAAAGGCATCATTCATCCTATCTACATGTTGTTGGGTAGTGGTAGATTCAACTCTGGTAAAGTGAGGGATTTTGGATTAGTAGTCTTGAGGCATGGGTAGTAAAGGTTGGGGTAGAACCAATGGAGAAAATCTTGTTGCCATGATTGGAGGTAAAGGAACCCAAGGAGGGTTTATGCGAGGGAGGTTTGTGAGAGGAGGTGGGGGATGAAGTGGAGTGGTTCACACAGTGGATGTATGAGTGGGTGTGGCAGATGTACTTGGGCCAGCAAACTGATCTTGAGTAGACTTGGAATGAAAAGAGCCAAAGTGATAGAAAGGTTGAAAATCAGGAGGAGTAGAAGGAGAGGCTTCGCTACTAGGACTCTGATGCAAATCTATGGGCTGAAGGTCTGTCTGGTCTATTCTGCTTTCTGATTTAGTTCTAAAAAGGTTCTTTCTATGGTATAAGTCAAATTGGGGATCTTGCAAGGCTGTGAGGCTTTTATGGATGGAACTTTCCTTGTGAATGGTCCAAACAGTAGTTGAATCTTAGGTCCTAGAATTTTTCCACAAAATATTTTCTGGGTCATCAACTATGGTAGGATTGTTAGGGTCAGGGTGAGATCTGGTGCTTATCCTTTGCGAAGCCAGATTTCAAACTCAATAATGCAAAGAAGCTGAAAGTTTAGGAGTGTCTTGAAAACAGATCTGTCTACAAGTTTACTAAGCTCACACAATAAGTGACTGGGTTTAGACTATTATGACTAATTAGTGCATTCCCAAGGGAGTCTATGAGAATTAGTGGAGTTAGTAGGCCTACTGGAGGCTAGTGGAGTCGCCAGGTGGTTGTTTTTTACTGTTTTGAGGATATGTACTTGTGGTCCACCACCAACAATTGACAAAAACCAATATAGAGATGTTTTTGGGGTTTTCTAAGTTTATTTATACAACACTAAAGTTTTTAATGAGTGTCCTCCAGTTGAGTCATCATTTTTCTAGTATGGTGAATCAATCAGATACTACTCTTGGCTAACACTAGAGTTTTTAAAGTTTGATAGAGGTTTTCTGAGTTCTTAAGAGATACTTAGGATGTTATTGACTCAGAGGTCCCACATGATCGCCATTATGTTAGTTGGTGATGAGTCAGTGGATATTATTTGACAAGGGTGTTCTAAATTCTTTAAGGATGTATAAGCTTGCTACTTACTCAGAGTCCCACCATGATCGCCATTAGGTTAGGTCCCCGTAATTTGTTAGATTGGCAGAACAAATGAACAAGGGTAACATCAAACCAGTCTTTGGATTCCTAGGACCTAGCCTTCCTAGACACAGAGAGGGCTCTCTCTATGTTTGTGTGAAAGATGTAACTTAATAGCTTTTAGGGTTTTGATTTTAGGCTAGTTATTAGGTTTAGGGTTTTCTTGTTTGTTTGTTTGGTTAGATAGGTTGCTAAGAAAAATAGGTAGAGTGAGAGAAAATCAATCCATTGGGCTATGGAGTCTGCAAAATTTTGAAGAGTGCAAAAATAGGTCAAGGGTGTCCCTTAGGGAAATTTAACAAGGCCAAATGGATATAAGTAAGTTTTGTGAGGGTGAAATGAACATAGAGTTGTGAATATAGTAAGTTAAGGGGAAATCAAGGATCCTTTAACTTACTATGAACAAGGAAAAATCTTTTACTATGATAGTATAGCAAAACATGAAGAGCAATAAAGGATTCTTCAATCAAATAGTACTAAGCAGACCTCAAACAACAGATAAGTAAACTTAGAGAGCAGTTAAATATTCTCTAAACATTAATTTCAAACAAATATACCTTCAACATAACATTTTAGTAAAAACCAAAGAGCATTCAAGAATTATTTAGGTAAACTTCAAGGAGGAAAAAATAGAAATCTAAAGAGGCAAGCTGAAGTAGGGTGCCAAGAAGCAAGTCCTATTCTCTATTTCGATCTTTAGATCAAGGAAAAATGAACATAATGAAACTGAAGAGAAAAAAGGAAAAGTTGGAATACATCACCATATAACCAAGCTTTATGAACCCTAAGAGTGTGCTCAATCCATGTATGCTTTGTCCAAATCCATCACAAGTCACCAAAAACCAATTTCACCAATAAACTCTAAGTCTATCTCATATTATGCTCAAAAAATATCCAACAAGTACAATGAGGCCTCAATGTTGTATTTAACAAGCAAAGAGGACCAAAAACCCTAACTAGGGTTTGAAAACATCATTAAATACTCATAAATACCATTTATGTCCAAAGAGACCATGCAAGGCCCAAGGCATAAAATATCTAATGAAATAAATGAAAAATAACTCCTAACACGGAAATTTTGAGTGATTTGCCCAAAATAACCATAAAATATCTATTTTCCATAAATTAGTGTCTTTTGTGGACTTTTGCACACAAGGGCGCAACGCCTGCACTGGAAAAATG
Organism: Pinus albicaulis; assembly: GCA_034641835.2. Taxonomy (NCBI): domain Eukaryota; kingdom Viridiplantae; phylum Streptophyta; class Pinopsida; order Pinales; family Pinaceae; genus Pinus; species Pinus albicaulis. Next base: position 9,054 of record JAXQQM020087959.1, on the reverse strand, counting down.
GGTCATCTTGCAGCTAAATTTTGAAGTCCTTCCTGATGTCGGAATGAGCTCTGTGATAGCTCGTTGGAAATCCTGTTGAGTATATTTTCCAAAAATACCCTTGTTTTTTATATTGGACTCCATTAACCATTTCATAAACCAGGGTCCCCCCATCGCTAAGGGTGCAGTCGCCACCAAAACAAGCGTAAAGGTGTGAAATTTTGCATGTTTTTACCTTTTGGAGGACCAAATCTGCTCCAAATGATCTGAAATTTTGTGTGCATGATGCCCTTGGCCTAAGGATTAAAAAAAGGTAATCCACTCCTTAAATGTATTCCCCAATAAAAAGTGCAGTGCGAAGCTCGTTGCGCCCTTAGCCCTCAAAAACAGTGAAAAACTAAATTTGTCAAAAGCTTGCCAAAATTTGGAATTGTCTTCCTCATAGTGTTTGGGATGCTTGTAGAGAAGCATCACCAAGGATTTCAAGATTTTTCTTGCCTTTGGCCTCCTTGAGAGCTTTAATTTTGGCAAGGGCTCTTTTGAGCTTAGCCCTTGCAATTTGATTTCTCAAGGCATAGTGCTTGGCCATCTTCTTCTGAAGGCCAAGGTCCCTTTGTGTCTTCTCTAGCTGATCCTCCAAGTGTATGTTGGCCCTCTCTAACCAAGGATCCCAATCATACTCTATCTCTTTGGCAAGCAGCTCACTTGGAATGAGCTACCTTTCCAAGCCTACCTCTTGCTCTCTCTCCTTGGCCAAGGCCTTCCTCAAACCTATTGTTCTTGGTATTCTTCTAGATAACTACAGTTCTTCATCTTCACTTTCATCAAAAACACGCAAGACTTCATCAAGCCTAACCTTGGTCCTTTCAGCCTCTTTCTGGGCTCTGATTTCCCTAACCTCATAAATGGCCTTTTGTTTCTCCAGCTGCTTGTTCTAAATCTCATAATAATGAATGACATTCCTAGCCCTAGCTAGATTTGCTTGTAAATATTTGATTTGGGCCTCCTACCTTTGAGCATCATGCTTGAGATCCTTGCCTCATTTTCATCATCACTATCGATATGAATGAGTTCAAATTCTCATTCAGTCTCATGCTGATCTTCTTCTTCTTTGACTTTTTCTTTGCCTCTGTCAAGCTTCTTAGCTAATGTAGAAGGCATGGCCCCTTGCCTTTTAGAGGCAGCAAACACATGCCTACTTCCTCTTTGGTAAGTTAAAGAAAAAGGTTCAATTTTGCTCATTTTAGTTCCTTCACCATTGCTGCCATCATGACTGTCATTATCATTGATATCCTTACTGTCCTTATGGATTTTATGGCTACTCTCTTCCTCACTAGTTTATGCACTGTTGTTTTCCTTTGCCTCACTGATATTTGTTTCACTGATATCAGCCTCAATTTGTTCTTCTTCACTGATATCTACCTCCTATGACCTATTTCCATCATGGCTCATTTTCTCATTGTCTTCTTCTACCTCTTCATTGTTTTCTACACCTTCATTTTTCTCACTGACTTGTGGGCTGTCCTTATCACTGATATTGACATCATTTACATCAGCCTCATCTTCATTGTATTGACTGCTAGGTGCTTCATCATTAGTTTCTGCACTACCTTTAGACTCAGTGGCCTCTTCTTCACTAACATTTTCTGCCTCATCTCCATCATCACTTTGGCTACTTTCTTCATCATTTTCCTCATCTTTATTGACATATACCTCCATGTCTTATTTTCCACTTTATTCATTTGTTACTTCACTTCCTTCTACACTACCCTCATCTTCTTCACTGGCTGATTTTTCTTTGCTTGACTCCTCACTGTTTTCCTCTTTGTTGCCATCATCATCACTGCCTTCAGTTTTCATGCTTTCTGCCTCATCACTGACCTTTGCCTCTTCATTTACTTCTAGTTCACTGCTTGATTGATCATTACCCTCTCCTTCCTGGTCACTTGATTGCTCATTGTCACTTCCCTCGTTGTTTGATGCATTGGGAGAGGGTGAGGAAGGAGGGTTGTCTTGACATGAAGGAATATGTGTAGGTGGTGAAACATGAACAACAGGAGATGATGGAGGAGTAATGATAGGAGGATGAGATGATGAGGGAACACTTTGTTGAGGATGGGGTTGTGGGTTGGTGAACACTTCATGGGAAATGAAAACCTCTCATGGGATATACTTTTGCTACAATTGATGCATCACAACCATTTTGATGAGAGAGTGGTGAAATATTCTCTGCATTTGCTATGAAAGGTCTCTCTTTTGCACAATATAAGACATTTTGTCAATACTCCTGTAGAGAGAGTAAGGTAGGTGTAGCATCTCAACCCTAGTAAAGTGCATGAGAAACCTGATGTGATAGGAATAAAGCCTAGAGAAGCTTCCCTCACATGTGAAATATTTCATAATGACCCTCATCATGGGTGCATACCTCTCAAGAAAATGCGAAAAAGGAAATATGGACTTATTATAGTCTTTTTATCTGGGTTTAAGGAATGGCTCATAGTGGCTTATGTCTAAATTGGCTTGTTTGAACCATTTTTCACCAACACTAGGTATCCCAGTGGCAATAGTGATGGCATCTGAAGACAACTCAAAGTTTACGCCTGCAAGATTGACTTGTTTCTCATGTAGGTTAAGGATGAAGAGCCTACTCAGCTCAGGGTGACTTTGTACCTGTTGTACTCTTTCACAAAATGAAAACACCCCACATTTTGGTAACATGTGACAATCATAGGAGAGGCATTAAGTTCCATTGTGTTTTGAGGTTCAAACCTATTAATCCTCCCACCTCTGTCTTGATGGCTCCTTCGCACTTGGCCTTCTTCACCACTACTACTGTCACCTTCCCTTAACATTTTGATCACTGCTGCTTTGAAAACCCTAGCTCTGCTTATGAAACTGATATGTAAAGGTAATGGAATGGTGGTAAAAATGTAGCCTTTTACAAGTGAGGGATGAGTGAGTGAGGGTGAGGCAAAACCCTAATGACCACCCTTGCTGATTTGTTTAAAGTTTGACACTTTGCACTGATGGAAAATGGATATGGAGGAAGGCAATGAATTTGTCAATCTGCTTGTGGTGTAGGGGCTAGAGTTTTTTAGTGAATGGAGAGGGTGAAGGCACAACGTTGGATGAATGAGAAAATTTTCAACAAGGTATCTTTGGTGATCACTAGTCTCCTTAGTATGCATATGGATAGGTTTTTTTTTAAATAGTGATGTTCAACCATGAAAATTAGGTTTTTACTTAGGGTTCCATTCCTTTAAAAACCATCAAATGCTTGGAGGGGTGTATGACATCCACTTAACCTTCAAAATGCTATGAGGACACCTGGCAGGGAATTTGAAGGGTTTATTAAGTGTTAAACTGGTGTGGAGGCCCTCCTGGCCAAGCGTGCAGCGCCCGAGTGCACAGGGTGTCGGGTCGGGCATAGGTGTCATGCCTTGTGCCAGAGGCCCGCAGCACCAACGCTTTCTGCCGGGCCGATCGGGCATGTCAGGCAAACACGCAGAACATCGCAGGCGTGCAACGCGTACCTCCAGGTGTGTAGTGCCATGTAAAATTGCAGAGGGAGAATGCCCAAGCGCGCAACGTCGCCTTGAACATGCAACGCTGGGTAAACTTGCCCAGTTTTACCTTTAAAAATTCACAGTTTTTCTCCTTGACTGCTCTGATGATTTTGCAAGTGCATAATGAGCTACACGAGGAATGAAATGACCTTTTATAGTCTAGGAAAATAAATTTAATCCTTGCAAACCCACTTTCTAATGTTTTTGAGCCTTTTCATTCTTTTCACTAATATTTCTTTGTCTTTTTTCTGCAGTTGATATGAAAATGTTTAAGTGATTCTTTTGTTTTCTTATTGATGCTTTTCAACATTTTCATTTTGCAAGTGACATGAAAGATGTTGAAGTGGTTTCTTTCTGCACCTTGATAGTTGACACCTTCGTTTTGGCCCTTGGGAATTCAAACACACAGGAACACCCTTAAAAATTTTCCTTGACCTGCACCATGGAATTCAAATCATGCCTTTACCTTCTTTGGCCACTTCTAATTTGCAGGTGCCATAAAATATTGTCTTAGCCTTTTTCCGATACCCTTTATATCTTTGCCCTTGGAGGTAATGAAACACTTACCTTGGCAAACTTTTGAGATGCTTGTACATAGTAGTAGCCTTAAAAACTTCCCTTTCTTCCAACTTGAAACCTAACACATCTCTTTTTCTCATTTAGTCATGGTAAGCTTATTAAAACATTTCTGAGGGGTTTTTTTCATAATAACACTATCAAAACCATTTCTTTCTTGCATTATGAAGTTGTAATAATTTTTTTTACCCTTTTTGACACTTCTGAGTGTGGGTGACTTGAATACATGGATTCTCCCTTTCTCACTGATCTTCTTTACATCTTTACTTTTTGAGACAGTGAGGCATTTCACCTTGGAAAAATCTAGGATGTTACACACAGTAGCCCCCTTTCACAATCCTTCTCTTTGCTGGCATCATGGAGTTTACCTCTCTTGACCATTTTTTGCATGAGAAACTCCTTGGGATGAGTTTGGAATATTTACAAACATTGACATCTTCAGAATCCATTTGTTGTGATCATGGATTACAAACTTACCCTTTCACCTTCTCTGATCATCTTACCAAAACCCTAGGTGTCTGGAATTCTTGAGCACAATTATCAATGTTGTCTTCTAAGTTCTCTATAGCCCTTTCAAGTTCATTCATTTCTGTCCAGTTCACCTCATCTTTTTCCCTTTTTCATCAATATTTTCTGATAAGCTTCTTTCATTTTTGGTTGGAGTGCCTCCTTCAGGTCATTTGTGCAATTTGTCACTGTTTGGAACAATGTTGGACCGTCAAGCTCAAACCACCTTATTCTCATTGAAACCAAACTGCTTCCTTTCTCCTTGCTATGAATGTCTTTATTTAAGAGCAGACCTCTTACCTTACGAATTCTCTGTTGATAGTCACTTTAACACTGCTGCAGAAGTGTCAAACTTCACATTTACCTCTTGCAAAACTTGAACTTGATAAAGTGGTCCTCCTTGGAGATTTTATAATCTTTCTTGGACAACCATGTGTAAATCTTCCTTTACATTTGAGCCAGCTTCTAGCACAGGAAAAGCATTGCTTGAAACACCAAGGATGACCCTACAACCTATGAAACCCTAATGACCTAGTGGGAGGATCCTTTGACCTAGTCTTTGACTGAAACTTGGCTTGGGGTCTTCAAGTGTAAAAACAGAGTATTTGACAAATTTATGTATTGAAGACCCAAAATCCAGTGTACTTGACTTATCTAAAGAGCCTACAGAGATAGTTTTGAGACCATCAATGCTTGAGGAACCTGGTGAACATGGAAAGGAAAGGTTGTTTGCTAACCCTAGATGGGAAGTGGGGTGATGGGCAAGGGAAAAATAGAGAAATGAGGTTATAGGTGGGAAAATAGGATAAAGATGAGTGGCACAAGCCCACAAGGAGTCTTTTAGGATTTGTAGGGTGACCATGAAATGGAAAAAATGGTAGAATAGTGAAAATTTTGGTATAAGGATAAAGAAGGCAGTGAGATTTCTAAAACTCACAATATTTAGGAATATTGTTTTTAGAAATCTAGAACCAATATTTAGTCATCTACAGATAGTAAATATTATTGATGACTAACAATATAAAAAATAAATAAATTGGAAATATAATGAGGTGAACCCATTAAAATGGTATGATAAATGGTTAAATGAGGTGATATAATGTTAGGAATGGAGACGAAAAACATGATAAAAATGTGACAATTACGAGACCCAACAGCCAGGCCAAGTCCTTCAAACCCTCCTGCATTAGAGCATCATGAAGTTGTAGGGACAGATCAGCCAATCCATCGTTCTGTTGCAGAACCCACTGGAAAAAAACTCCCAAAACCTTAGGAAATTCAATGGCATTTAAGTTCAAAAACCAAAGAATAAAATAAAATGGCTCCAAAGACCCTCAGAACACATGGAATTTTGATGCCTTATATTTACATTGACATGTGAAATGTCCCCCTCTCTCTGTTTGGTTTCTTTCTAACTTGGTGTTGGTTTCCAATAATTGAATTTTGTGGCGGTTAGAGCAAAAGGCATTTGAAAATGTTGTATGGAAAGATACACAAAAGTCATTTGAAAATGTTGTATGGAAAAATATCATTTATCTCTCTTTTTTTAAGCTTTTCTTTGATTTTTGCCTCCACCAGTTTGATTTTTGCCTCCATCACTTTCATTTGTGTTAAGATATTGAAGAGTTTTTAGCTTTTTAAATATGTATGAAGTTGTGAATTTGAGGATAATTTTTTTATTTTTATTGAAAAAGAAGAAAAAAAAATATTCTTTTTTAAAATAAGAAAATGGAAAAATAGATTAATTCATATTTTAAGCTATTTTTAAGATTTATAATTCTTGTATAAGTTTTATAGAAGTTTTTCACCTTTATTTTAAGTGAATAATATTATGATTACATTTTTAAACATTCATTTCATTGAGAATATTTTTAAACATGCAGTATTATATCAAAGCATAAGAACATATAGTGTTACACATTATTTTTTCATGATGACATTTAATGGTCGATATGGATCTATCACCATCCATACTCATGCTTCCTCGCAAGTCAAACATTCATATTCCTTGACAAAGTTTTGAATTTTGGGAAATGTCTCTTTAAAAACTCTTAAAAGTGACTTGCGCACTTTTCATTGCCACTTCTGGTGCATCCGCGGATATTACAAAGGTTCCCTGCGGAACTTTGCACTATGTTTTCCATTAAAACCTGCACACATTAATCCACGAAAACTAAAAGATAAAAGTAACATCTAGAAGAATAGTTGGGCACATATTCTCCAACTAAAAATCCTCTGAGTCATATCAGTTTGATCCAAATCCCTCCAATCATGGAACTAATTCCCTTGTTCATGGGATCCTCATCCCCTCACTTGTGGATCTCACTCCTATTTGGTGGATCTAAAACCTCCTCAGTCTCTCCTATAAATTGAGTGGAAGCTTCAGGTTTAAGGGGGTTCATATATAGTAATATTATAACCAAGGAAAAATATTGGAGGCATACGGGAGGAACGTGTATGACATCAAAGCTCGATTGTAAGATTTCTCTTCTATTCCTAAATCATACATTTGGATACTTTTTCTCACTGTATTGCGTTCTTGAAATTGTGATGGTTAAAATTTATAAATTCATTAAAGAAATTTCATTTCCTAATCTCCTTTATTATTAGGTTAAGATGGTTTTTGGATTATTATTATGTTGCAGGTACTTTTGATATCTTGTATGTTTCTGTTTGCAGGTTTCTTATAAGCATTGATGAGTTGCATCAAAACAAAGCGCGAGATCTTCAACAGGGATTTCGGTTGAAAGGTAAGAGCACCATATTTTCTTTTCTAGTTTTTATAATCTGAATACTAATAGCTTAGGGAAAGAGATATTTGTATACCTGTTTTTTTCTAGTTATTCATTAGAATACTAGGGAGGTCACTCTTGTCCGCAAGAGGGATTTATCCGGGTAACATATAGCAATAAATTTAAAATTAATTTGTGATTAAGTTGGTTATAATTATTTTTAACATGTATTCACAAATGTGAAAAAGTATCTCTTCAGTATTTTCACATGGAAAATAAGGGTTAGCTAAAAAAAAATTATTATTGTTGATGGGTATTTGGCTAGTTTTACACTATCAAATGCCTAGATCAAATCTCTTGAGTAATGTGCACCAGTCTAAAGTAACAATTTTATTGTGGATGTCATCCATGAATGTGGGGAAGCAACCCCTTTGTCTCTAAATTTTAACACTGCAGATGGATTTAAAGACCCCCTTTATCTTTTAATCCATCCGGAGTGCCAAAATTTAGTGAAATATAACACTTCAATATCAAAATTGCAATGTTCCATTTCCGAAGTGACACAATTAAAAATGGCTAGCATAAATGACTAAATAATATACTTTTTGTACTTTCTAGTTGGTCATATTTTTATTCTTGGACTATAATATTCATTTATGTTAATCATTTTTAATTTTGTCACTTATTTTCTAGTCATATATTTTAGTCTTGGACTAAATTAGTCATTTAAGTTTGTCGTTTTTAGTTGAGTCACTTATTATCTAGTCATTTATTTTATCCCTAGACTAAATTAGTCATTGAAGTTAGTCGTTTTTAGTTGGGTCACTTAAATTTGTTCAAATTTAGTAGTAATTCACTTGAAATAGTTGTGGTGACTAACGTTTTTAGTCGTGTAGTCACTAATCTCTCATTTTGTATTAGTGTAATGAGTAGCCATAAGATCTACAAAGTATTTCAAATTCAAAAAGAAAGGTTTTCAGGTCTTCTAATCTCATACCTTTGTAGTTAGGAAGTACATATGGATGCGTGTTCTTTATATGAACGTTGATATCAATTTATTGAATGGAAAACCCAAAAGGATCTTCCTCATTGTCATCATCTCCATCCATTTCTTCAACCCTTTTTTTTCACTTCTTCTTCTACCTGCAAAAATATTAATTCATGATGTGGAAGATGTGGCTCTTACTGCACCATGTGATATAGTGGGGGTCATAGGTGATTGAAGTTTTTTTTTTAAATGCATCTACCTCTTAGATGTACTAAAATGTTTATTTTACACCGGGTGTAGGTGTATGTGTTGTATTTCTATGTAGGCATATGTATTGTGTTAGCGCTCAAATCTACCTTTTAGGCTAAAAAAGGCAAAAACTCCCAGCAACATCAAATCAAGTTCTTCACCTTTATAGCTAGCTCCTACGAGGACGTAGAGGGCTTTCCACAATCTCGAAAAATGAGCAATAGGTGCGAGATGATTTAAAAATGGGAACTGTATTTTAGAAAAGTAAATAGATATGCATGAGGTTTTTAATAAAATGATTTAAGCTCGTCAGAGTGGGGCAAAGACAAAGAAGAGAAGAGATTTAATCAAAGGCAATGATTATTCCATAAGGCAAGATGGGCAAGAGCTTAAGCATTCAATTTGAAATTATATGGAGTGTAAAGAATGTTTAAGAATGCTGAAAAGGGCATGAATT
>JAXQQM020062735.1:0-56067 GCA_034641835.2 Pinus albicaulis | reverse complement strand
CCCCATCTTCTCTACGAACAATAGCGTTGGACTTGAGGTAGGCCTTCTTCGTAAGTTGGTTTATTGTAATTAGGAACCTGCGCCTTAGCGTGATACGATTGTTTCTAGAATCGATCTGGGCTAGTAGGGATCTCCTCTGTCCGTAGAGGGGATTTACCTCTACAACACAAGCCAACCCAGTGGGGGGAGGTCGAAAGTCAGGGAGTAACTCCAGTCACTTCATCTTATATATGCGGCTTCGAAACCGAGTAAGGATGAATTTTAACACTTGAGTTGAGGTAGAGGGAGCTGTAGTGAGGCTAGGGTTTTGGTATCATGCATTGAGATGAAGAGCCCATGTTCCACTATTGGGTTTTGAAGAATTGTAAAATATGTATTTGAAGTTGCAACACCATTAATAATATATTCACTTTTTCCGGACTGATTCACATGCTTGCTCATGGTGGTAGTACTAGCTATCTGATACTTCACTATATTTGTATGTGTGCTTTCATACGTGCATCTGATTATGGACTGATTCATAGTGGTTGCATGTACGTTTTTCTTTCGAATCAATGTTTACTTGTTTCCTGCCATGTCAGTGTTCTATTGTGAACTACTTTGTAGTTAAATTCTCGCATGTTCTCTTTCATGTACGTCTTACTGGGTTTTGGTTCACTGATCCCTCTCATGGCGTACCCATTTCTATTTGCTTCTTATACTTGCTTATATCTATGTCTGTGGTTCGTCAATATTGGGCTGATTTTGCTTCATGATTGGTCATTTAACCCTTGTCTCCACTTCATCACCTTCTCATCCGACAACCAAGAGCAAAAACACTTATGGTGACAGTCAGGCCCACATAACGGATGGTGCTCCTATCCCAAACGGTGGGAGCTCTAACTGGGACCTTTCACTAGAGATGCCCATCAACACCTTCCAATTTTTCCCATTTTCTTAGATCTGCACTTTGATTGCTCATAAAAATGTTTTATCTTCTAAATGACCTCCTCCAATGATATAGGCTGATCGAATTCAATCCTATCTTTGAATTCTATAGAAAACCCACTAATGAATCGTTGAATCTTCACCTTCTCCTCCTTCAGATAAGGCACATATCTCAACAACTCCACAAATATGCTATTTTACTCCTCATCGGTCATAGATTGCATCTTTAGTTCATAAAACGCGTTTGCCTTGTCATCATAGTATCTATCTGATAGAAAATTCTTCCGAAATAGTCTCTCGAATTCACACCAAGTCAATTCCACCTTATAAATGTCCCTAGAATTCTTCACATCTTCCCACCAAATATTTTCTTTACCTTTGAGGTTGAATGTAACTATTTTGGCTTTCATGTTTTCTGAGTAATCATGCAACCTAAAGAAATTCCTCATACCAAGAAACCATGCTTCTTCATCCTGTGATTTATTCATCTCTCCATCAAAGGTAGGTGGCTTTTTCTTCTTAAACACATCCAGAAAATATCTTCTGTAATTCCTCCTATAAGGATGAAAATGATTAAGATCATAGTGCCTGTCAAAACCAGAACAAGAATAGTACCTTTGTTTGTGACCTCTCCTATCTGGAGTGTCCAAGAACCTGCCATCTTTGATCCTGTCATATCTATCCGACCTGTGACCACCATGATACCTACTTCCATATGCCCCAATAGTCCTATCCTCTTGTCCATAGATGATCTGAAGTGGCCCCTGTCGCTACAAATATGAAAGAATCTAAGGGATTACTGAATTAAATTCTGCGCTTTTTTCTTGTGCCCGTATGATTCTATCATTATCTTCTTTGAAACTCCTTATTTATTCCTTCAAACTTCTCAATGTGTCTTTTAAACAAGAAGAGTTCCCAATGGAATGTCGCTCATCTGATTCATAGGGAGAATCTCTGTAGTCTACCATATTTCTAGTCATCTTTTATTTCTTCCTACAAGGTAGCTCATGTCAACTAAACCAAATCACAATAAATGAATGTAACTTAGCATAATTCGGGGAGGACAGTTCTATCTACAATATCAACCAATCAACGTAATACATGTATAAACACAATCATAACAACATATAAACATATATCACATAGGTATATCAACTCATGAACATAATTATAGCTAGAGTTCAGTCATCAATGTGTGACCATATCAACTACAAATACCATGACCTCACGCATGACAACCAAAAACTATACCAATGTACACTGACAATACATAAACACTTGTATAAACAACACATAACCAGTCATACACTCACAACAACACCATAATTCTTCACATCGCGACATTGCAACCATTACCAACACCATGCATATGCAACAAGCACATGACCACAAGCATAAGAAACACATATGAAGCCGACATGAATGCATGGCCAACACACTGCTCATTCAATCCAAGGGTTGAACCATTCTCTAATACTACTCTGTAACACCCTCCTCTCACATCTACACAAGTAATCATCCAACCAGGCTAAACATGTGACGAAGAGTTACTATGATCAGATTCAAACTCTTAGGTCACCTTAAGGAAGTGGAACCAACACCACACAACAAAACAAACCTCTTTCAAGTGCTACATGACACCCAGGATCCATATCAACCTTTTAGGAGGCTAGCCCCTAATCCAACATGACCTCTTCATGCCTCAAGTCCCCAGTCGTTCCCTTGACATGAGCAAGAGTGCGACTAGAAGTGCCCAGAGCCACTTTTTCAGGCCCAGAGCTTAGTTCACTGCCAATAATCCCATGACACTTTTTAGAACTAAAAATTAACAACAGAATAATGATGTAAACACAAACAATTGATTAAGGGCTTGACTGGACCCCTACTCACCATGAAATTCCTTTCGTCAAACATGTTAGAAATTTGTAATCTACATGTTTAAAAAAAAAATCATAGGGGTCTCATAATTATCTTAGAATCGCTAAGAACCAATGTTGCATCATCTCATTAACTCAATTATCATCTATTTGGTCATAACTACAATGTTCATTCATTTACAACTCAAAACATGATGAGAGCCATACATTATCACTATCATAAAACACATTCATAACTAGCACATAAACAACATAAATTCCAAGCATATAAAAACCATATAAGACACATAATAACAAGCTTATTTACCCATCAATACAAAATGAAAATAACTCTTATTACCATAGGAAAAATGGAACCAAGTCTGGGACTTCCACATTCCACCATACATGGTTCAACCAAATCTCTCTTTAGCTAGTCACCCCCATGCCATATTCTAAGCATGAATGTGGGATATCATAAAACTAATCAATCAAAACCAAACTAGGGCTTCCAGAGGCTAAACCACCTCAACCCTCGACCAATTATTCCACTTCACGGTTGGACATCACTAACCATCACCAGAACAGTCTCTACATGAGTTTTCCATGGATCTAGAGTGTTTGTTCCAACCAAGGCTCCATGACTAGTAACTGAACCCACAACTTTCACCTAGATTCTAGAGAATTTTTCCAACGAAGGATTACACGACTAGTAACTCAACCCACCAAGGGCTTCTAGAGCATTTTTCCAACCAAGGCTTCCATGATGAGTAACTCAACCCAAGCTGCTATAGGGCTTCTAGAGAATTTTGCCAACCAAGGCTTCCAGGAACTAATAACTCAACACACAACTAAAGGAACATGATAACCAACTAGAAAAAAAAACAATGAAATGAACCCACAACACCATTGCTATCTAGTAAATGGAAAGGCTAGGAAAATCTATTGTGAATCCAAGCAATCCTCTATGCCAATGATAGATCATGACCAGAATACCACATGCATATGCCATGCATGCTAAAACAAGTGAGGAAAACATACATGCAATTCGATACCTACAAACAAAACCTCTTGTAGCTACCGATCCCAATGTCATCTTGTACTTTCCTACTCTTCCTTTTCATTTTTTCTCTAAAACTCTAAGTATGCCACGTTCTCTGAGAGTTCTCCAAGAGACTCTAAGTGTCCGAGAGTATGAGAGAGAGAGAGAGAGAGAGAGAGAGAGAGAACGAGAGTAGAATGAGATCTCCAAAACTGAACTAACAAAAGTCTGTGAAATGATCCTTAGAAGCATTTTTATTAATGAGGCCTCTACTTTCTTCAATTTTCCATTATTTTCCTTCATTTTCCTCCTCACGTGCAACTTTTGACCTTTCACCTCCCTTTTCTGCTATTTTCCATTATTTTGATAAATAAATTCCAATAAATGCCACTTTTCCTTTCGAAAGCCTTAGGTATTTCCTTTTCCAATTTCCATCGCCATGATAAATGATCTGAAAATGGGTTGGATAAAATGTTATGCTTTTCAAGAACCTCCCACTCAGTTAAACAATTAAGATTTAGCTTATTCTTGACTTGTGCGGAATTGAACACTTGAAATAGGTGTATGTTTTTTAACTGTTTAAGTGCTTTAAGACCATTTTTTTTGCCGATATTAAACATGTGCAACAACCATATAATGCAGAAAATAAGAATCAACACATAACAACAAATTTAATATGGGATTTCACTCGAATATCATGGGCTACGTCTCCTTGAGCTCTTTTCAACTGACTTGGCTCTTTAGGATTATGATGAAAATATTATTTTACAAACTCAACTCCAATGGTTATTTGAACTGAACCAATGGGTTTATAATACCATCATACCTTTGTCATGGTTGTCATCACTCTAAAGAAAGATCTAGGCTTCCTTTGACATGATTTCTGTTGTCAGTACCTTAAGCTTCCCTGAGCTTCACTGTGGCACTAAACCTTTAAGAAATAAATTTTTTTCCCTAAAACCTCACCTACTATTTCTATCACACATCAGACCTCCAAAATATACTGATAATTTTCTCCAAATGAGCTCTCGCTCCCCAATCTAGGCCTCCATCCACTGATGGCCCTAGGCTGCCCAAAACTTCCATTTGGATCTTCGACCTTCAGAAAACTTAAAATGGCTCTAAAAATCCTTTTATTGGATTCAAAATTTCCAAAATAGTTAGAATAGACTATTCACTTGCATAAATTGGCCTCCTTCTGCTCTGGTTTCGCCTCCAACACCTGGTGGCACCCCCTGGCTTTCGGTTCAATGAAAACTTCTCGGAAGCATATCGACTTTAAGAAGTCCTGAAAAGCTTCTGAAAAATATTCCATTGTATTGAAAAGGCTCAAAATATTCAAAATATACAATTGGTATTCTGAGAATGGATACTAGCTGCTCTATATAGGCCTCATTCTCTTGTTGGCACTCGGTGGCCCCGATAGCCCTAGGAACTTCCCTGGAGCATATTGGCCTTCAAAAATCCTCTACATGTTCTAAAAACCACACCTTTAATTCCATAATTTCTAAAACATCCAAAATTTACTATTGGATTCTTGAATAAGGCCTCTAGCTGCTCTGGCTAGGCCTCAAACTACTGCTACCCATGGTGGCCCTGGTGGCCCCTAGAACATATATGAAGCAAAAACCTGATCAAAAGTCATTTGATGGCTTTTCAACCCTCACTAATGAGTTTGGAATGTTTGATATAGTTGAAATTGACTATTCACACTCTCAGAATGGATGAATCCAACTCAAGATAGAGCCTAAACTGATTTTGCCCAGTTTCACCTAAAAATCCTCCACTAAATGTGCAGAACTGCACTTATCTGCATTTAAAATTGGCACATTTCTGAAACTTTCGAGGCATGCTCAGTTTACTGCAAGTCTCAAACCATAAAATTAAAATTCTTGTTAGTGGTGTTGAGTACATGTCACCACAAAATCCGTTGTCACATTAATTCGTAGTTGAACTGTCGGCGGATGGGCTAACTATAAGCTTGCATGTGACCATAGTAACGGTTGTAATTAAATGTTGGATTTTAAAGCAGGGTTACCACAACCATCATAATAAACCTATTGCATGTGATGAAAATCAACGAAACCGTTGGTGGATGGCGGTTAGGGGCTTAGCCCATGGTCTAAAGTTCGCAACCATATGGGAGGGGTTGGCCCCTCTACTCTCCCATATGAGACTTCATTAAACCATATAATGAAACTGCCTACCTATAGTGTTAAGAAACATCGGTATCATAGACGGTTAGGGAGTTGGCTTCACAGATAGGAGGTTATGTGATTGACTCCGGTCCACTCCAAAAGATTTTAGACCATCAAACCTGGGCCATGTGACGGCCTCTTATTGGCCAAACCAAACGTAAAATCCTTCCATTGAACCATACAATGACACTTGTCAGCATTCAATTCGCCCAGAAGGAATATTCTAGGGAATATTCTAAGAATATTCCTTGGAATATTCTCTTTTTCTCTAATATTTGAAACCTAGTCAAACTTGGTCAAAGGAAAAAAATTGCAGTTTACTAGACTTTTCAAATCAAGATAACTTCTTCATACGATGTCAGTTTTTCGAACCATTCATGGTGTCAGAATCAGGAAGACGTGATCTATCTGGTCGCTCAAGTTTGGCACACTTCTAACACTTTGAAATTTTAGCTACAACTTAGGTCCTTGATCCAAATCTGATCACACCTCCCCATTGGGAATCTTTTAGACCCAAAAAGACTGATTACCTGATCTATTCATTAGATGAGAGTAAACACCCTCACTTTTTAGCCTCCATACACTTTTCCTTGCATGGCTTAGTGCCTTTGAACCACAACTCGAAGGTAGTCAACACTTCCCTTCTTGAATGCTCTTATCCTCCTGTCAATAATTATCTTCCTTGAATTCACCCAGAAATTTATGGAGAGAAATTTATACAAGGTAGTTGAACATCATGTCCTTGATAATCGAAAGAAGGTGGCTCAAAAAAACATAAGTTTCCAACAGAAATGCATACATCACTGAAATTTTCATATATACAAATGAATGTATGTCTCACTGAGTTAAGAAGTCAAACCACTTCTTACCAAGCCACTTCCATGGCGATTTTTGCTGCTGAAAATCTTCTTCATGTGAAACATTTGTTCTCACAGCAATTATGGAATCTTTGGTTCCACTTTCGCCAGTCTTTCTATCCTCTTACTTCATGTGCTTGGGATGATTATTTGGAGGCAATGTCCAAAATTGGGAAACAACATGTCCCTTTCTCTAGCAATGTGTGCAAGTCTTTTGCACCTTCTTTGCAAGTTGCCTTTGCTTCAACTGTTTCCTGTATGCCTTCATCCTCTTCCAGCATTTTGAAACATCATGGTTACACAGGTCAGAATATGCACAAAAACTCTTTCTTCCTTTCAAGCATGCATATTTTTCATGCTTATTAGAAACATAATCAACTTGACTATGGGAAGAATTATACCTCAATTGCTTCTTTGCATGTCCATCTTTTTTACCTTCATGAGGAGATGAACTTGTAGAGTTTCCAACTTTCTTTGGAAGACTAACATCAATATTCATGTCTTGATAGTTCTCTAAACTCTCATGCTCGCCATAAGCTGCATGTCTACACACATATTGCTGCAACATTGGCTTCAAAAAATGGTAATCAACTTGAAAAAAAACTTGACATGTTTGTGGTTTAGAACTTGTAACAAAATTTCTTTTTGAAGTTGCCTCAAATGCCTTCATGGCTATAGAGTTTTCGCCATAAGATTGAACATAACCAAGACCAAATTTCTTAGGTCTTTTCTCAACCAAAATAGGATCAATCATGCCTTGTGAATGTTTGCCTAAACCCTTGCCTTCATAGCCCATTTTAAACATCAACTTGGACCCTATAACTCTAGTGTTCTCTTCAAATGAACTTACACATCTTTCTGAAGAGGAATTTGAAGACAAATTTGAGTGAATTACCTCTGCTTCACACATGTTCTTGGTTAAGGCCTCTTGGGCTTGATGGAGCTTCATATCCATCTCATGCATTCTTTGAAGAATTCCTTCTTTCTCTTGCTTCAAAACAACCAATTTATCAGGAATTCTAGTGCTTTCCTTTCTATCTTCAAACATAATTTGCACTCTATCCTTCAGGATATAGAAGTCTCGCTTCATCTCTGCATCGAAGAATGTTTTGAAGGAGGAGGATTTTGAAAATTCACTTGAAGAAGTTTCATCTTGAAAATTAACTAAAGAACTTCAAAAAAATTCACAAATCTTTCAAAAACAATTGACAAAGCTTCTGAAAAAAATGGTTGTAGAGTCAATCTCTTCTTCAAGCAGCCTTTTGCAAACAAAACCTCTTATGCTTAAAGTGTTTCCTTGAGGTCCTTTGGGTAAAGAATATGCCTTCAACCCTTATTCCTTCTTATCCTCTTATGGACTTAGCTATCAGTAGCTTTCCCTTCACCTCTAGCAAACTCAAACTTGTAAGCAACAATTAGTTTTCAAAGAGTAAATTCTTTGTACTATTAAACACCTTTCAAGTCAAACAAGAACCTAGTGCTCTGTCAATCCAGCAACCATATGCTCTGATACCACCTGATCTAAAAATGGGTTGGATAACTTGTTATTCTTTTTGAGAACCTCCCACTCAGTTAAATAATTAAGATCTAGCTTATTCTTGACTTTTGCGGAATTGAACACTTGAAATAGGTGTATGTTTTTTAACTGTTTAAGTTCTTTAAGACCACTTGTTTTTGCTGATATTAAACATGCGCAACAACCAGAAAATGCTGAAAATAAGCATCAACACATAATAGAAAATTTAATATAGGAATTCATCCGAATATCGTTGGCTACGTCTCCTTCATCTCTTGTCAACTGACTTGGCTCTTTGGGATTATGATGAAAATATTATTTTACAAGTTAAAAACTCAACTCCAATGATTATCTAAAATAAATCAATGGGTTTATAATACCATCATACCCCTATCATGGCTTTCATCACTCTGAAGAAAGATCTAGGCTTCCTTTGACATGATTTCTACTGTCGGTACCTTAAGCTTCCATGAGCTTCACTGTGACACTAAAATTTTAAGAAATCATTTTCTATCCTTGTAACCTCACCTACTATCTCCAAAACATATAAGATCTCCAAAATAAACTGATAATTTTCTCCAAATGAGCTTTGGCTCCCCAATCTAGGCCTCCATCCACTGATGGCCCTCGGCTGCCCAAAACTTCCTTGTGGCTCTTTGACCTTCAGAATTATTCAAATAGCTCTTCAAATCCTTTCATTGGATTCAAAATGTCCAAAATAGTTAGAATAGACTATTCACTTGCAGAAATTGGCCTCCGACTATTCCGGTTTCACCTCCAACACCTCGTGGCACCCCGTGGCTCTAGGATCATTGAAAAATTCTTTGAAGCATATCGACTTTCAGAGGTACTCAAAAGCTTTTAAAAACTCTTCCATTTGATTTATAAGGCTCAAAATAGTTGAAATAGACTACCGGTTTGCTGAGAATGGATACTGGCTGCTCTGTATAGGCCTCATTCTCCTGCTGGCATCGGGTGGCCCTGGTGGCCGTGGGAACTTCCCTGAAGCATATCGGCCATTAAAATTCCTCTAAAGGCTATTCAAACCACCCCATTAACTCCATAATGTCTGAAACATCCAAAATTGACTATTGGATTCTTGAATAAGGCCTCTAGCTGCTCTTGCTATGCCTCAAACTGTTGGTGGCCCTGATGGACCCTAGAATTTCTATGAAGAAAAAACCTGCTCAAAAGTCCTCCGATGGCTCTGAAATACTCACCAATGAGTCTGGAATGTATGAGATAGTCAAAATTGACTATTCACACTCTCAGAATGGATGAATCTAGCTCAAGATAGAGCCTGAACTGTTTTTTCCTAGTTTCACCTAAAAATCCTCCACTAAATGTGGAGAATTGCACTTATCTGCAGTTAAAAGTGGCACATTTCTGAAATTTTGGAGGCATGCTTAGTTTACTGCCAGTATCAAACGATAACATTAAAATTGTGGTTAGTGGTGTTGAGTGCATGTCACCAAAAAATCTGCGGTCACATTAACTTACAGTGGAACTGTCATCAGATGGGCTAACCATAAGCTTGCATGTGACCATAGTAACGGTTGTAATTAAATGTTGGAGTTTAAAGCAGGGTTACCACAACTGTAGGAAGAAACCTATTGCATGTGATAACAATCAATGAAAATGTTGGCAAATGGTCGTTAGGGGCTTACCCATGGTCTAGAAGTCGCGGCCATATGGGAGGGGTTGGCCCCTCCACTCTCCCATATGCGACTTCATTAAACCATATAACCAACCCACCTACCTATAGTGTTAAGAAACACCGGTAGCATAGATGGTTATTACGTTGGCTTCATAAGCAGGAGGTTGTGTGATCAACACCAATCCGCTCTAAAAAAATTTAGACCATTAAACCTGGGCCACGTGGCAGCCTTTGATTGGCCAAACCAAACATACAGTCCTTCCATTGAACCATACAATGACATTTGTCAGCATTCAATTCACCTAGAAGGAATATTCTTGGGAATATTTCAAGGAATATTCTAGGAATATTCCCTGGAATATTCTCGTTTTATTTTAATATTTGAAACACAGTCAAACTTGGTCAAAGGCCAAAAATTGCAGTTTACTGGACTTTTCAAATCGCGATAAATTCTTCATACAGTGTGAGTTTTTCGAACTGTTTGAGGTGCCAGGATCAGGAAGATGAGATCTATCTGGTCGCCCAGGTTTGGTACACTTCTGAACACTTCGAAATTTGAGCTATCACTTAGGTCCTTGATCCAAATCTGATCAATAAACCATATGAAAACCCAGAGTAGGATGTGTTGCCCTATATTCATCTTGGAATACATGTCCAATGACCTTGATTATTATTTTTCATTTATTAAATTTTATTACATGGAATTTTCACCAGGGATGTAACAACAATGCAACTAATGCATATCGAAGAAACACAATTTTACCTAATATAAACATTAGGATAATTTGAACTTAACTAAATGCTAAGTGTATAAATATCCTAACAAAGTGAATATGTCTCCCAAGTTAGGTGACACATTTTCCTCACTGACCTCAATACTTCATTCAAAATTGTAAGCTTCTAACATTTTCACATATTTAGGTCTACATGGAAAAAAATGAAATTGACATATAGTTTAATGTATCAATGTTACATAAGAAAATTAAAGGATTATCAAAAAATTACCCATGCAAATTGCACAAACAATAGAACTCATGGTCTATGCATTTATAAGTTGGTTAAAATACATGATTTGACTTTTCTTATCCATAGATAACCTAAACATTCCTTATGGTTTAGCGATTGATTGGCATAATTTTTATTTCTATATGCCTATCATTGGTGTTTTTAGTGAAAACTCTATTTGTGAAAGAAAAAAAATTGTGTGACAACATATGCTCCTATATGTGACAGGTTAGGAGAAGAATATATGACCAAAATACATCATAGTTTCTTTTATAGAACTGAAGGCCAAAAAGCTTGATGAACCCAACCTTGTAGAAGAGATAAGATCATTCACAACACATCAATGAGGAGGTAATCATGTTTTACAATATTTTTACAACTAGGGAAGCATACCGATACTCATGTTATGATTAAAATAAGTACAATTTTGAAACCACAACTTCTGTAACATGACATATTTGATGTCAAATCATAATATATTTCATAAATAAATGATGCTTATCATTGAAAATACGTAATTAGTGTGTGTGTCCCTTATGCGGACACAAATTTTTTTTTTAAATAGAGCCCACTAAGAAAGGGATTGAAACATGTTGTTAGCCCATTGCCAATAGGCCCATAATATTGGCTCCCAAAAATGATGAAAAATAATTCCACAAGTTCATTGGCCTTCAACTGGATTTAAAGCATGATTTTCACAATGTATGAATTATATACAGATGATAATGAACTAGGGATGAGCATTGGAGAAACCCTCCAGTAAGTCATCAATAATGAAAATATATACATGATGCAAAGTGATCGATAAATGGTGAGGATAGTTATAAAGGTACTCAGTATGAGCCCATCTTATACAAATAAATGTGTTGGTTTCAAACATAAAAGGAAACCATGACATAAATTATCAATGATAAAAATCTATGTTACATACAAATAATATTGTTGATGATGAAAAAAAAATCCAATGTACTTAGGACTATAAATCTAATTCCTAAAGAAAATGTGTTGATGCCACTAAGGGTAGATACATTGGAGAAATGGAAATAATGATTCCCTATATGCAAACATGGCATATGAAGAATAATGATACATGTAATAACTTGAAATATAATAGACTTAACGAGTATATAATAAGTTTCAACACTAGATTTTCCCTAAATTAAGCATAATATGAAGGCTAATGGTGGCAACAACCATAACATGTTGACCAGTTAACATGAGTAGATGTAAATTTGAAATATGTAAGGTGAATAATATTGAAAGTGTATTTGTGAATGAAGAAATGACACCATATTGTAAGGATGAGTATGGCTCAATGACCCAGAGACAAAACTCAATAGATGGGGAAAGTTTATAATGTAGAGGCCAAGATGACAAGGTTAAATTAAGTGGGAATAGAGAAGACTGAGGATTTCTCCTTGAGAGAGTGGGGATGTGGCATTGTTAGTATTTGGAGAAGGTTGACTCTACTAACTCCTTGACCTAGAAGCACCATTGGACCAACTAATGCAAAAAAATGATTTTGTTTCCCTTTTTTATTTTTTAAAATTATTTTTGAATTTACTTTTTCCATTTCCTCTTTTTAGGTTTTTGTGTTTTCTAAATAAAAGAATGATTTTGTTATTTATGTTACAAGGAGGAGGAAGATGCCAAGTGCAACCAAAAGGTTTTGAACTGTGGGCAAGAAACATGATGACATTAGGTCATAAATAAGAATCCACCCACCATATTTCTCCTTAGATAAGATAAATGATAACAATTTAATTGAATATGAATATATAAATGAAAATGTGTTGGAATAGTGATTTATTGACTTAGGTTCAAAATCTAGGAAATAAACCAAGTTGTAATCCCCTTGAGTCCATCGGATAAAATCTAGAAAGTAAGAAGAGAAAGGGATGAGGCTCATTTATATAAGCATAAAATACAAGGAATCTCAATCCTATAAGACAATTAAACATGGGTGCAAACATGTATTGTGTGCTATAATATTACAACCCATGTAAGGATAAGCAATAAGATTCAACGAGAAGCTAAAATATTCCTAGAGGGGTAGTTTATTCACATAAGAAGGGTAGAATATATGGAAAATTTGATTTGTTGCAATGGATAAAAACACGCTGATCTGAAATGGATGATTATATAATTTTTCATCTATCTAGGTACTTTTTGGATGGAAAAATTATAGGAATTGGCTTGTAGTTCTTGTTTTAGTGGTAGGGTCCACTTGCAAAATTGTGGGGTACAAAAGCTCCCAAGTCCACTTCAAGGCATTAAGCAACACACTTTGGGTTAAAATATTGTAAGCATTGTTCCTATCTCCTTGACATTATTCTACGCATTGAGACCTTTCTAACAATGTCAAAATCACCTCAATAAGGGCTCATATGCAAAAGTTATGCCTCTCATAAATTGGTATTCCTTGAAAAGTAGCATGATATCAATTGGATGTCGTGTTATCCCCCATTACTCACACATGTCGGACTATTCACATGTGGACTTTCAAGTAAAATCTAGAAGGTCCAAAGTTAACACTAATTGAAGGTTGTGGCCTACAAAAACCCTAATCCTAGACAACTATCAAGCTATGTTAAATATTGAACCACTAGAAGAAAAAAAAGATCCACTCTTTTAATATTGTATATGTTCCATCGTTAAATAAAACATCTAAACAAATTTTAAAAAAAACAAACAAACATTCAAGCCACAACATAAAAAAAATAACTTAATAATAAATATTTTAATATTTACTATAGTAAAAATATAATCATTCATGAAAATTGTACAAATTATAAATGACAAAATAAACTTAACCCATAGATTCAAACTCCAACAAATTGAGTTGAGTTATCCATTATACATTGAAATGACAAAATAAACTTAACCCATAGATTCAAACTCCAACAAATTGAGTTGAGTTATCCATTGTACATTGAAATCAAAATTAATTGCATTCAAGTGAAAACATGTATATCACATCTATCCACTATTTCACCCCTATTATTAAGCGAACATCAATATTTCAAAAGTTGGAAAGTACTCATAAATGTACCCTACAATTCCCCAGTATGAAAGGTGCACTTAACTGCCTCTATTTTTATTGACTAAACCAACGTTGCATTCACTTAAACCAAATGTAGTTCAAGGATTTGGTCTGCAGTGTTCAAAGCATTAAATGTTAGATGACTTGATTGAAAGAGATCAAACTCTTAAATGTTACAAGAAAGGACATATATTTTGTCCATCTCAACTAATGGTCATGACAATGATGTGACTCGCAAAATTTTTATAAGAGAACTATGGAGGGGAATCTTACAAGTCTTAGGAGGCGGTCTCTTTGAATACCAAAGAGAAAGCGTGTCCAATCATGATGGAGACATGTCCATTGTTCCATTTATTTTCGAAATAAAAGATGATATGGAGATGTTGGTTGGTGGTGGGTCTTTGTGCCCACGAGGGTGGTGGGTCTTAATGCACAAGAGAGTACTTTAAACCTTTTAAGTACGCTCCCTAAAGAAAATATAACATGAAGGTGAAAAAACTTTAAATAATTTATTTAAATAAGTTGTGATTGTATTTATACAAAAGGAAATATGGGATATAAATAAATTAACATACGATTTTAGAAAGAGAATTAAAATATTATTGAAATAGGGTGGATATGTTTTGACATTCACCTCTCCATGAATGATATAGAGAATGGAAACTTCAGTTTGATTAAACATGTATATAAATACGGATTATGTAGATTATACAGCTGATGAATTATGTGATTTTGATAACTATATCTTATGAAATGCAAATTTCATGGACTCATTGTCGAGTCAACTCCATTGTGGTGAGTGGATTGGCACGTTAAATTGTTCGAAGGGATCTAAAATCCAATTAATAGAGTCATGATTTTGTTGTGAATTATTGGATCTATTTTACGCTGAATAAGTTTAGATTTGAGTTGGTCTGAAGAGAATATAAAACTGTGTACATATGAATGTTTAAAATCAAGTAATGTCTCGTGCTTTTAATATGGAATTATAAGAAATTTAGAAAAACAGGAGTGGCTGCCGGGCAGCAAGTCCCTGCCGCCAGCCAGATCATGTGCAGTATACATTATATATAAAGATTCATTGACCAGAGCTAGTAAGTTGGACATGGGGTGTCAGTGTTCTAAATGCGGCAAACACGTTGATTATTTTAACGCCTTGGTCATCCCAGAGTATCTTTATGTCTCCAACTAATAACTACAATCTATCAACGGTTCGTTGAGATGTTTCAAAAGGGAAAGAATGTTTTTAGTTTTTTAAATCCATCGTTGAATGAACAATAAAATTTAATAATTTTGGTTTAACATTAAAAAGATAAACACTACTCTAATTACAATGTTTGATAGGTAATGAATTCAGCGTTAAAGTGATTCATAGGTAATTCTAATTCCAATGTTTTAAAAGCTCAACCTTAAAGCATACAATGAAAGACAAATGATGGATAATCACGTCATGTGACGGAGAAACACAGCGGACAAGCCAACACATTGAACGGAAAGAGACGATGCCAATGAAGAGAATAATGATGTTAGCAGGGTTTCTCGCAGTAACATTTCTTATTCCCAAACAAATGGGTGCCGCGGTAGCTGCCATGCTCAAATCCTTCATATTTGCAAATCGTCTCCATATCTAGTACCAAACATGAGCTGAAACTTGGCTGTAAAAATTGCCACGAAACAATAAAATTTAATAATTTTGGTTTAATATTAAAAACATAAACACTTCTCTAATCACAATGTTTGATAGGTAATGAATTCAGCGTTAAAGTGATTCATAGGTAATTCTAATTCCAATGTTTTAAAAGCTCAACCTTAAAGCATACAATGAAAGACAGACGGTAGATAATCACGTCACGTGACGGAGAAACACACGATGTTTATTGCAAATAGCGGACAAGCCAACACATTGAACGGAAAGAGACGATGCCGATGAAGAGAATAATGATGTTAGCAGGGTTTCTCATAGTAACATTTCTTCTTCTCGAAGAGATGGGCGCGGTGGTAGCTGCCATGCTCAAATCCTTCATATTTGCAAATCGTCTCCATATCTAGTACCAAACATGAGCTGAAACTTGGCTGTAAAAATTGCCACGATAGATAGAAGTGTGGGACAAGTGGTGAGAAACAAATCACTGCGTGGGCCCATCTATGGACCACTTGTCTCATCAGTGATAGAACTCTTTTCCCTGCATGAATGATCTCTATTCATCGAAGCTCTAGTCGGTGCATGAAGCTAGGGTCCGTCGGTCCATGAATGATGCTCCTGTCAGTGCAGATAGAAACTTTGGTCGGTACAGCAGTGCTAGTTGTAAGTTCAGCTTGCTCCAGTCTCATTGCCTGAAGGTCATTGCTTATAGCAACGATTGTTTATGATCCTATGGCTATGATTTATGACCTTATGACTTTGATCAATTGGCTATGACTGGCACTTACTATCTGCACTTACTGAGAGGATAATAGAAAAGAGTCTTCTTTGAGGGGAAAGATCTAGTCTCCTGGGAATAAAGATAGGGGCATAATTTCGTTTTCTGGGAAGGGGCTAGAGGCATACATGTAGTGAAACCACTTCTATGCGCAGCGGGTTAACAGCTACAGTGAATGGTTTACAGACACAGTGTTATATTATGAAAGTTTGTTTTTTAAGTAGCGGGCGTGTGTGTGAAGATCCTTCTCACTGGAAGGCAAACGTGCCAAGCTTGATGGGTGTCTGTTCTACCAAAGTTTCCATAGAGCAGCAGGTTTTATTTTGTAATTTTGCTTACAATTTTTTTTGGAATACAGGGGTATCTCTGAAATATGGGCTTGTGGTCAACCTGCAACAACCCGAATTCTTCAACATTTCCCTGACAGTAGTAGGCTTTCTAGCCCAGCAGCGGGGTCTTGTTCACTGGGTTTGGTTGTACTGGGTATATAAAGCGCAGCAGATGTATTCCTATATGAAATATTATTCATAATGTTATTATTTTCAACATGTAAAAGGATTATCAGAATGTTTGTGTTTTAATTGAATTTACAGTCATTTTCTCTCTTTTGGTTTGAGCCCAAGCGGCACGTGACTGTGAGATGTAGGTTAAAGCGCAGCAGATGTATCCTATATGAAATATTATTCATAGTGTTATTATTTTCAACATTGAAAATAATTATCAGAATATTTGTGTTTTAATTTAATTTACAGTGATTTTCTCTCTTTTGGTTTGAGCCTAAGCGGCACCTGAGTGTGAGATGTAGGTTAAAAAAAGGTGCAGTTTGATTCAATCGGACAGCTAAATGGAAATTGTGTCTGTTCTTAAAGGGTGAACGCCAAAGAACAAATGGAAACTTTTAAGGGCATTGCCCTCCTTTAGACACGTCCCTCTACTTGTGCAATGCGCAGATGATTGATCCCACCTCCGCATATTTCAGATTGGGCGGAGTTGCAGTCTAGGGAGTACTTTTTTTTCCGTTTATTTTTTGTTTTCCTGCTGTTACATATGTTGGATTGTCAAATGTTTATTTGTTTTCAGACGTTTCAACATTTTCATTTTCCTACTATATGGTTTTTCTTTATGCTCTCAATATTGCATCCATGGGGTCGCGTAATGTTGGGAGAAGTACAGACCTTAGTCTATCGAAATGGTATTTTTTCAATTTTGTCGTATCAGCAGCAGCCAATCATTTCAAGCGGCACACCACTGAAACCCATGCCGAAAGGAAAGGAAGTGACAGAAAACTGGAAGGACCGAGTTTCTACTTCACTTTCTGTGGCCATATTTGGTACTACAGTTTGGTATCAGAAAATTCGGACAAATGCCCTGAGAATGGTATTGTTACTGTTCCCTATCGCATTTGCATACATAAATGTTTCTTTTTTTATTTGATTTTTCCTATATGGTGATGCATTAAAAAAGTAATATTAAGTTTAAAGATAAAGCTAGGATGCAGACGAGGCAGCTTAAGTTGAACAACCAAGAAGCTCTATAATAACTAAAAAAATAAAATTTTGCTCCTTTACCTGTTGTTTGTTGCGTTGTTTGCTCCTCCAGAATCATAAGAGAAAGGATCCTGAGAGAGCAGATAACAAGGAAAAGAAAATATTATTACAGACAACAAACTAAGACAGGTATGTTTGGTTTAATTTTTTTAATGCAAATTATAATGTGATTTGTTTTAATATTTCGAATAATGAAGTTAAATATCTGTCAAATTTAGCAAAAAACCAGTGGGATCTTGCAGTTGATGAAAATTAGTACCTGTGTATCTGTGTATATCACATCCAACATCGTTTCTTCTAATGGCGGTAATGGCAGTTAATCTTCTGCTTTCTCTAACTCCGTCCCTTTTGTTGTCCCTTTTTCCCAGAGTTGTTATGAAAAGTGTGGTGCCTAAGGAGATGGGTTAAAGCGGTGGCTAAGGTGATGGGTTAAAGCGGTGGAATGTTGCTAGACAAGTGGAGTACTTTGCAACTGCACACCTGTGTTTAAACATGTATCACTTATTTTGCAAATCGTCACCAACAAAAACAATATTTTTTTTAGAACGTAAACATTTTATGTTTACGAATTAATGCTAGCATTACTTTCACGAATCTTAAAATCGAGATATCATTTGGAGTTTAACCTATATGTTCGATAACAGTTTGCCTCGATATGAGGCCAAATAAGACTTCAAAATTTCTTATTGGCTGAAATAACACCAGTACGAGGTCCATAGGTTAAGCAAAAGGTGCACAGAGGTATAAAAATAAAAACATTGATTTAAATCGACTAATAAATTTCGATTATTGTGCAGGGACTAATCAAAATCTAGCTACCGATTACAATAGTCCCTGCAGCCCCGAAGGGGGCAGGGACTAACAAGTAGAGGAAATATTTACGGTGGCTTTTTCATAGAATTGTTGTTGATTGTAGAGTTAGAGAAGGTGGATCCAAACATTGGACATTACTTTATGCTTCTCTATTAGTAGGATAGACATAAAAGTAATAACAATATGTAAGAACTGTTGCGCAACAAGTTTTTTGGACATTAATATATTTCCAAAATAAATATGTCTATAGATATGCTTATAAATGCAATATTTACAATATGAAAACCTTATAAATGCAATATTTATAATATGGAAACCTTAAGAAGATTAGTGACCGAAATATTACTTTTTTTGGTCTTACAGGTCAGAGCATCCATCTTGACTAAGAAAACCTTCTGATATCTAGTAGAAATTGAGACATTGTTGCAGAAGATAACGGTTTCCTAAATAGGATATTTCTCTAGAAGTTGTAGTAGGGTTGTGTTTTTGTTTGAGAAAGTTGTCTCTGGATTATTTTCTTCTTCCTCTCCACTATAATATATAAGGATCTGAAAAAATGAGAAAACAAATAGGTTATGCAATGATGTGGGAAATTAGCACATGACTATGTTCATTACAAGGTATATGAACAAAATAAAATCTAAAATATGTTCCCAAATGCAACAAGAAGTATATATATCTATTGAGCATGAGATGGAAATTAAAAACAGATAAGGATTACTGGAAAGAAAATTTCTTGGAAAAAAAGGCCCATGGATGTTGATCTAATTCATTGTGAATGATGACATAGTGTTTTGTATTTTCCATTTCAAGGTAAAACGTTTGGATCCAGTTCAACCCAAAATACAAATTTATAGAATTTATAAGGAAAAAAATCGGTCACCAATGCAATGATCTCAAGAGTTCATGTTGAGAAACTTTCCTCATATTTTATGAAGTAAATTTTATAAAATTTCTTGTTGCATAAGCGAAAACCTAATAGATATAAAGAAAATATTCACAATATAAAAATCTTAAGTAAAACCAAATATTATATTTTCTTTGTATTTCTTTGTAGAGGTAGTTTATGCAAGATCTTTCAGTCAGAACCTTAGCTATTTGAGCAGAGCTTGGGACAAAGCACTCACCTACTATGGCTATACTTTTATCAACTCTTATTGAAGAATTAAACAGAGTCATTTATCCAAAGGTATGTTCCCAATTTCTATAGATCATGAACATTTTAAATCTTTGAATATTGAGAGATCTTGGCTAAAGTTTCAGTATTCCAGTGTGAGATCTATAATATTAAGATTTTCTGATATTATTAGTTCATAGCCATAATCATACATTTATGAATATCATATCACAGGTTAAAATAGGAGAAATGGGGGCTTATTCTATCCTTTTCCATTGCTACTCTGTGTAGATATTATTTGGCCCAATAGTTCATGGCGAAAATTTAAGGAATGGAGTACTTCCAAAGCTAAGTGAGGATTTGAAATGAGAAATCAAAAGACTTGAATATTTTCCCGGAATTAAATTTGGCTACACCCATAGATTCAACACAAGAAAAAAGTTGGTTACAATAATGGATTCCAAAGAAATGCAAGAGTGGCATGTAATAGTGCAAAGGAGGTTGTTGGAAAACGATAGAACTAAGGATGAAACTATGTTGTTACAAAAAGCAGAAACAAAGAAGGTTGAAGATACAGAACACGAAAAAAAAAAAGAAATCCAAGTTGCTTCATCAAAAGGAATTGATTTTTTTTCCAAAATTCTACAAAGCCAATGGATAGAACTGTAAACAAAATCGAGTAAAGGAGATTATCCATCCTAATTTATCATAGGCTACAAATATTCCTTTCTCTTCAAATAATTTTCTGCCTCATATGGTCGGGAAATTCGGTGCTCCTCGAGAGAAAAATGATTTCAAAAAAGATTTGTCTACCTCAAAGGCATCCTCTCATTTCCGACATCTAAATTCTTGAGCTCTAGGCCTAGATCATGTTTGTACATATCCCAAGCTCTTTCACATTCCTTCTTGGTAGAGCAAAATGGTTCTACTGGTTGATGTAAGACTCTCATGTGGGGGTCAAGAGAAAAAATATTTCCATAAGTTGGTACCTACTACACAATGTTTTTCTCCTCTCGAGCATCTGCCTCCACAAGCTCTGGGCTTGAATTCAAATAAAAGATAGGGCCTACATTCAAATCCAATTTGGGTCTAGCCCACATCTCATTACTACTTACTAGTGCGCCAATTTCAGTAAATCTTATCAAATAAGGAGGTTGGGGATGAGAAGGAAGCGTTGGACCATATGTCAGGAACTGAGTAGCTAACGGGGAATATGAAGAAAATCCTAAAGAATCTAAGAAACTAAGAAAGTTTCTACCAAAGCTTCAAAATTTTTATTCCATTATTTACCTTGAAACACAACGAAATAAAAAATGATCTTTCCTTCTTCATCTGGTCAAATGGGCCCACTGTGGGTGTTTATTCTTGCAGTACTAGAAGCAACAACTTTAGGATAAGTAAGATAGTGGATGAAGGTCATCCATCTACACATGAAATTGGTGTTAAAACCATCAAACCCTACCCTGAACACTCGACTTGCTCCATGTTGTTCACACTAAGCCATGAGAGGTGGAACAAAGTATATCTTGCTACCTGCCCTCCCTTTCCCTTTTCTCACCATGCCCTATTATGGTGGTAGTATGTTGTTGATCCATGTTAAGTCCTTATATTAATAGTATAGCCCCTTATTATGTTAGTGTAGCCCCCCTTATTGTTATTATTGTACCCCTGTAACGCCCATATTGTTATTATTGTGCCCTTAAATTATTATTGTTAGGTCGGCTAGGATTACATTGTGGCCCACTAGGATTACATTATGGCCCCATGGACTCCTATGTATAGAAAGGAGGTTTTGTAAATTGTATCATCCAAGAATTGTTCATTTATGTAATGTATTGGAGGTTGCCCCCTCGAAGTGGCTTATTTCTAAGGCATTCATATCTCTTTTCTTCTATTTTTGGAGCTGGTTACACAACATTTGGTATCAGAGGTTGGGATTCTAGGGGTTCGCTGCTCCAAACAGGTCATCGTGGAATTTTCGCTATAAATTTTTCTATACGAAGTTTCAGAAGCTGAAATTTTTAGGGTGCAAAGCTGAAATCCTGAGGAAGATTGTCTAAACATTTCAGAGCTTGGTTTTTAATATTTTCGGAGATATCATCTGTGGAAGTTAGGTTTTGTTTCAAGCTCCTAAACAAGTCATCGTGGAATTTTCGCTATAATTTTTTTTCTACGAAGGTTCAGAATCTGAAATTCATAGGGTGCGAAGTTGAAATCCCAAGGAAATTCGTCAAAAAATTTCAGAGCCTGGTTCGCAATATTTTTGGAGATATGATCTGTGGAAGGTAGTGTTTTTTCAGGCTCCTGAATTGCATCTCAAAGAGGTGATCGTGGGAAAAGTTCAATAAATCTCTCTCTGGGCAGTGGATTGGAGTGCCGTAAAAATTGGTCATAAGTACACGGACTGTAGTTTCTTGGCTATCAATTTCAGAGACAAAGGACGAAACAGTGACACGTGGCAAGTCCTACAGGTTTTCTCTACTGAACCAGTCCAGAATTAGGTCATTGTGGGAGATTGACACAAATTTGTCTTGGGGAATCCAAATTAGATCAGAACTGTGGCATTTGAAAGAAGCTTCAGAGTGCTACTACAGAGCTGAATTTCAGATATTTAAGATTTTCAATTACAGAGATAATTCAATTTCAATATCGAGCTCCTCAAAGCAAGTAAAAGGTATCAATATTGGATTCTAAAATGACGCCTAAAAAGAATTCAACACCCATTAAGCCTTCAGAAGGCTCTACCATGACTCATGAAGATGAAGAATTGCAACATGATCTATCAAAATTACAAGAGCAAGTGCAACAAATTTCACTCTCGCAAAGAGCAACAAAAAAAGAAATGGAAGTTTTGAAGAAAGGCGTGGAAGTGAAGATGGACGGTTTGAAGAAAGGCATGGAAGCTAAGATGGATGGCGTGGAAGTGAAGATGGACGGTTTGAAGAAAGGCATGGAAGCTAAGATGGATGGCGTGGAAGTGAAGATGGACGGTTTGAAGAAAGGCATGGAAGCTAAGATGGATGGCATGGAGGCTGGCATGGAATCTAAGATGGATGACATGGAAGCTAAGATCGATGAGAAAATGGAAAACATGAAGAATTTTCTAAAAGCAGACATGGAAGGTTTGACAAAATTGATACAAGAAAGGTTTCCTAATGGTGAAAAGATAGTAGAAGAACCTCATGATGAGAACAAAATAAATGTTAATTATGATTTCATAAACTCTAATGTTGGCGGGAAGAACCACCATATTCCAAAGATGGATATGAGGAAGTTTGATGGAAAGGATCCTGTAACATGGATACTACGGATGGAGCAATATTTTGATCTCCATAACGTACAAAACACACAAAAGGTACGCATTGCAACTTTACATTTAGAACAAAATACATTTGTATGGTATCAATGGCTTTGCTCCCGTAAAAAATTGTCACTTGGTCAATTTTTATGGAGGAAATGATAGCACATTATGAGGATACAAAGAGCAACACCTTCTTTAGCCAATTGATAAATCTCAAACAAAAGGGTTTAGTGGGGGAGCACATTGAGGACTTCCAAAAATTGAATATAAGGGTAACTGATATTCCAGAGGAACACGGGATTGATCTCTTCATAGGCACTTTAAAGGATAACATCCAACATGAAGTTCACGTTTTGGAACCTGATTCATTGGAGAAGGCATTCAGGTTGGCAAGAAAAGTTGAATGTAAAATTATGGCGACAAGGAAGCCTACCACTCAATTCTATAAAGAAGGAAGTGTTTCTACGCCTAGATTTCCACAACCTACAAGGTTGACACCAAAAAAATTGGAAGAAAAAAGACAAAAGGGCTTTGCTACGGTTGTGATAGCAAATACACTAAAGGTCATAAGTGTGCTGAAAAGAAATTATTTTACATAGATTGTGAAGAAGAAGAAGAAAATGAAAAAGAAGAGGATATACACCAGGAACCAGCCATAGAAGAGGAAGAAATGAATCCGACCATATCATGTAATGCACTGGCCGGAATTACCACTCCTCAAACTCTCAAGATAGTAGGACTGATCAAGAAGAAAAGGGTAATAGTGTTGATTGATTCAGGTAGCACCCACAATTTTATTCATTGTAAGGTAGCCAAGGAATTAAATTGTTTCCTATACCCAGCACCAGAATGTCAAGTGATGGTTGCAAATGGAGGAACTATAAATTGCTCTGGAAAATGCCATAATATCAAACTAACCATGGGGGAATATGTATTGACTAGTCCAATGCTTTCCATTCCTATGGGAGGTGTTGATGTTGTACTAGGAGTACAATGGTTACAATCTTTGGGGACGGTAGCTTTTAATTTTCAAGAACTTTTCCTGAAATTTTTTTCAGAAGGAAAGGAAGTCGAATTACGGGGTATTGAAGCGAAGCCGGGAAGGATAATAAGCTCTAATGTCATGACAAAGCTTCTAAAGAAAGAACAACGAGGTGTAATTGCACAATTATGCTCACTAGACGTTCCGACATCAAAATCATCTATTTCGGCAGATCTCCAACAAGTCTTGGACAATCATTCCAAGGTGTTTGAAACTCCCAAAGGACTCCCACCTATTCGTGATCATGATCATGCTATTCATTTGATTCAGGAAGTGTTCCTCCAAACATCAGGCCTTATAGATATCCTTACTTCCAAAAGAGCGAAATTGAACGTATGATTGCAGAAATGTTAGAGGCGGGTATAATTCAACCTAGTCAAAGTTCTTTCTTTGCTCTTGTAGTATTGGTACACAAGAAGGATGGATCATGGCGAATGTGTCCGGATTATAGGGAGCTCAATAAGCTCACCATTAAAGACAAATTTCCCATTCCTGTGATTGATGAATTATTGGATGAATTACATGGAGCGATTTATTTTACCAAGTTGGATCTTCGTTCGGGATATCATCAAATTAGAATGAAGACTAAAGATATTCCAAAAATAGCATTTCGAACTCATGAGGGTCATTATGAGTTTTTGGTCATGCCTTTTGGCCTTACCAATGCACCTTCTACATTTCAAGGGTTGATGAATTCCATTTTCAAGCCCTTCCTTAGAAAATTTGTGCTAGTATTTTTTGATGATATACTAATCTATAGCAGGTCTTGGAAGGATCATGTTGAACATGTTGACAGGGTGCTCAAACTATTGCGGGAGAAACAATTATATGCAAAAACATCCAAATGTTTCTTTGGAGTACAAGAGGTGGAATATCTGGGTCATATTGTATCTCACGAGGGTGTTAAGGTAGACCCTAACAAAATTAAAGCCATTAAGGAATGGAAAGTCCCAACAACCATAAAGCAGTTGCGAGGATTTCTCGGGTTAACAGGGTATTATCGCAAGTTTGTTAAGAATTATGGGAGAATAGCAGCACCTCTAGCAACATTATTGAAGAAAGATGCATTTTCATGGACTCCTGAAGCAACTAAGGCCTTTGAACGTCTTAAAGAGGCAATGTGCCTAGCACCGGTCTTAGCTACACCAGACTTCACAGAAACCTTTATTGTGGAATGTGATGCCTCAGGAAATGGAATTGGTGCAGTTTTAATGCAGGAAGGAAGACCCATTGCTTTTGAAAGTCGTCCAATCAAAGGAAAGTATTTACAGAAACCTATTTATGAGAAGGAAATGTTAGCGATATTGCATGCACTAAAGAAATGGAGAACTTACCTAATGGGAAGACACTTCAAGGTAAAAACTGATCATGATAGTCTTAAACACTTTTTGGAACAAAGACTATCTTCAGAAGAGCAGCAAAAATGGGTCACAAAGATGTTGGGCTATGACTTTGAAATAATCTACAAAAAAGGAAAGCTTAATGTTGTTGCAGATGCACTCTCAAGAAAGAATGAAGAGGTGGAAGCATTGCTTTGTGCCATTTCTATTATCCAACCTGATTGGATAACCGAAGCAAGAGATGAATGGAAGAAGGACAAAGATGTATGGACACTCATTCAAAAGTTGCAGCAAGATCCTAGTACATCTGATACATTTAGTTGGAAAAATGATTCCTTATGGTGCAAAGATCGCTTATATCTTTGTAAGAATTCCCAACTAAAACAAAAGATTCTTTTGGAATTGCACACTTCTCCTTTAGGAGGACACTCAGGATTTTTAAAAAATTACCACGGGGTGAAGAAAGATTTTTTTTGGGATGGCCTTAAATCTGATATTCAAAAGTTTGTGGCGGAATGTTTGGTTTGCCAGCAGAATAAAGTGGAGACAATTAAGACCACGGGACTTCTACAACCTTTATCCATTCCAAGTCAACGTTGGGAGGAGATTTCAATGGATTTTATCACAGGTTTACCGAAGTCCGAAGGAAAGAATGTCATCATGGTGGTAGTTGATAGACTTACCAAGTATGCACACTTTTGTGCATTATCTCATCCATTTAAAGCAAGTACGGTTGCTACTACATTTATGGACAGAATTCAAAAGCTACATGGAAGCCCAAGGGTTATTGTGAGCGACAGAGATCCCATTTTTACTGGAAATTTTTGGACGGAGTTATTTTCTTGTTTGGGTACTCGATTAGCTCATAGCTCATCTTATCATCCTCAATCTGATGGTCAAACTGAGATAGTAAATAAATGTTTGGAAGGATATCTTCGTTGTTTTGTATCTGATAAACAAAAACAATGGGTCAAGTGGTTACCTCTCACTGAATGGTGGTATAACACTTCCTTCCATACTGCAGCAAAAATGACCCCATTTATGGCACTTTATGGATATCATCCACCATCCATCACATCATCTTTAAGGGAAAATTCGAAGGTTCAAGCAGTGGAAGATCACATCGAGCATCAGCACGAAGTTCTCCAACTCTTAAAGGATAACCTGAATTTGGCACAAAATCGAATGAAACAACAGGCAGATCAACATCGCAGCGAGAGAAGTTTTGATGTAGGAGATTGGGTATTTTTACGGCTACAACCATATAAACAAATGTCCCTCGAGCAAGCTAAGAAGGATAATAAATTATCGCCAAAGTACTATGGTCCTTACAAGGTGTTGCAAAAGATTGGTACTATGGCATACAAATTGGAGCTTCCTGCTTCTTCGCGAGTACATCCAGTTTTTCATGTTTCGTGCTTAAAGAAGGTTATAGGTGAAAATCTTCCAGTTCAAACAATATTGCCAGAACTTGATGAGGAAGGAAAAATCATATTGGAACCGGAAGCGGTCACGGAAACAAGAACTCGACAACTACGGAATCGATCAATTTCAGAGTATCTCATCAAGTGGAAGAACTTACCCACCGAAGATTCTACATGGGAGGATGAGAATTTTATACAGAAGCACCCAGAGCTACTCAAGCATTGAGGACAACACTTTTTTGAAGGAGAGGGGCATGTTAGGTCCCTATATTACTAGTATAGTCCCTTATTGTTGTTAGTGTAACCCCCTTATTGTTATTATTGTACCCCTGTAACCCCATATTGTTATTATTGTGCCCTTAAATTATTATTGTTAGGTCGGCTAGGATTACATTGTGGCCCCACTAGGATTACATTATGGCCCCATGGACTCCTATATATAGAAAGGAGGTTTTGTAAATTGTATCATCCAAGAATTGTTCATTTATGTAATGTATTGGAGGTTTCCCCCTCGAAGTGGCTTATTTCTAAGGCGTTAATATCTCTTTTCTTCTATTTTTGGAGCTAGTTACACAACAATCCAATCAAATAAGCACCACCAATAATAACATTTGAATCACAATTTGCAGCATTCAAACAACCGTCTGTAATCACGAGCCACTCTCGCAATTATAAGTGTTCGCTTCCAAGTCCCCCCTCCCTCAATGTTGTCGATCTAGGTTTCCCTCCAACAGAGAAACTTATCTAGCGTGCACTTACTGATCCAAAAGTGACTCAACATGAGATAACATCAATGCTCATTTTATAACCTACCATGCCAAGTCAAGCATTTAATTTTAGCTCAGTAATGCTACAAAAATTCCAGCATTAGTGAAGCATGGCATGAATTATTATTAATACCCCTTTTAAACCTAAGTTATGAACTTCTTAGTCGTGGGAAAAGGACTAAATAAGACATCCACTTGTTTGATTGGTTAACAACGAACCATTTCAATGTTCAATAGGCGGATCAAAAGGCGCACTACAAAAGTTTGGTTAAATCCATTGTTTTTCTATAGATGGCTCAAATTCCAACACAAATCGATTACAATAGTCCTTAATACCTATGTAAGGGACTAATAATAACCATTTAAATGCATATTTTAATGAGGTAAATAGAACTCAATACTTTTTATTAATGGGAGTGTGGGAAGAAGTTTACAAAAAATAGTGATTTCACCTAAAATGAACCATGAAGATGACCTTTATGATTCATTGTCAAAGGATTTTGACCTCTTTGAGTTTTTCTCTCTCTAAATGATAGTGGTGGCTAGAATAAACTCTCTCCTTAGTGAAGGAAGAGGTTCTCAATACCTATGCTAATGAGATACAATGAACATCAAATAGAAAATATTTAAGTCTTGCAAAAACTTATAAAGTATAACCTACATTTATTGAGCTCTTTTAACTCATGAGATATCATTGTATATATAGGTATTATTTTGAGAATAGCACATATGGGAAATCAAAATGTTTCTTAAGAAATTCCGTGCGCTTCATTGATATGAAAATGGAACTATTTGTAAATTCTATGCAAAGTATCCATTTCAATTTAATTAAGTGTGCAAAGTGTTTTCCATGTCTTGCAGGTTAAACAAAGTAGTTTCGGTAATGCTTCTGAGTTTTATGTGTGAGGATTGGTTATTTAAATTTACTGTTTAATATATCACAGCAAAAATACACAGCAATAAAAATTCACCATAGCATAACACAGGAAACTTATGAGGCATTTCACCCCTCCTGGGATACATCTGTCGGTCCAAGGCTCCCCAATGGTATGTCCTTGCTCTATTAATTTGCTCAAAATGGTTACATAGTGAGAAATATGCCTAAAAAGGAAAAAAAATTGTGAATTTGACTTTAGAAGATAGAAATCAGCTAAAAATGGCTTTTGTTTCACCTCAAATAGTGAAGTACAACCCAATACAGCTCCATCTCCCTGAAGGCCCTAATGGCTCTTTCCTCTTCCCTGAAGCAAAAATGGCTGAAGAACACCTTTGTTCGCTCTGCAACCTGTCCCAAACACTCTAGAAGGTCGACGAAAGCCAAAATTGACTAAAATTTGATCTTGTTTGGTCGAAAATTGAGAAAGTTATGACGCAAACAAGATTTTTCCCAGTGGCACTAGAAAACCTCCTCCAAAATTGGAGGAACTCCAGTTAGCTCCACCAAAAAAAGATGGATAGACTAGAATGGCAGAACTGCGTGCTATTTTAGGGGTGACATTTATCGTAACTGCCAGTCGTGTCAGTGCGTTCACATGCGATGTCTTCAGAAACTATTTTTTGCTGGCGGATAACGTTAAACCCCACACCCACGGTCACAACACAAGGTCATGTGGTTAGGGCCTAGCACCATAGGTGCTAAGACCTCTTTTTCCTTGGTTTGAAAGTGTTTAGGCCCTGATCACTGCTTCAGATCGTATGGACTACAACCTTTAGCCCTGAGGGCTTAAACCTTTCTCCGCCCGACTATGCGTTTAACTCCACGACCCGACTGTGTTTTAATCCACCCAACTTGTGCCTGATGTCGTGTTGATCGGGTCGACCCTACCCGAGGAGTCGAGTCGAGGGTTCGACCCTCATGACCTCCAACCTTTTCAACACATTTTTAAACCAATGGTCTGGGACCACGTGGTAGCCTTTGGGTAGGCCACGTGGCACCCTATGATAGGCCTATAAAAACTTTAAATATAAATGAAATTTTCCATTTAAATTTTTTTGAAAATTTTGACAAAATCATTGTCAAAAGTCCTCTTTTTCGAGGTCATTGAGCAATTTCAAACCTCAGTAACTTTCACATACGACATCAGATTTTATTCCCATTCACAGTACTAGAATCACAACGACGAGGCCTTTCCGGTCGTTCAGATTGCAACCATTTCTGAGTAGTTCCATTTTTGAGCATTTTTTCAACTTGGACATGATCTCCTGATCACACCTCCCCATTGGGAAGATTTTGGACCCCAAAAGCCTTAAATTACCTATTCAGAAGATGAGGGTATATATCCTCACCTTTTCCACCTCCATCCATTTTTCCTTACTCGGTTTGTTGCCTTTAAGACCAATCCGAAGATAATCAACTCTTCCCCTTCTTGAAGTGTGTGTCCTTCTGTCAAGGATAACATCCTCTTTTAGCTCATCCAAAAATTCTGGCGAGAAATCCTCTATGGATGGCAGCTTAATGTCACTTTCATGATCAACAATTAAAGGAGGTTCATACAAACGTAAATTTTCCACATTCACAACGGAATACATTTGCATATATGAAGGCAAATCTAGTTGAAAAGCATTATTTCCAACTTGTTTAAGGATCTTGAATAGACCATAATGAATAGGCTTCATCTTTTTACCTTCTCCTTGCATTCTTTCCTTACTAATATGCAGCCATACATCATCTCCTTCTTGAAACTTATGATCAACTCTGTGTTTGTCATGCCTCTCCTTGTACTTTCCTTGACTTTTTTCAAGTTGTTCTTGAACCTGCTGATGTATTAGCTGAATTCTTTCAATGAACATGTGAGATTTTTCAATGTCAATATGCCCATCAATGGCAACATCCTTCTCAAGAATGAAATCTAAAGGTGACTTAGGCAAATACCCAAAACAAGCTTCAAAAGGTGAAGTATTTGTAGAAGAGTGCTTGGCCCGATTGTAAGCATGCTGGATGTAATGAAAATGCTCATCCCAAAGCTTGGGATGCTTGCTGCAATAACCTCTCAAAAGATGTACAATGGTTTTGTTCACTACCTCTGTTTTGCCATCTGTTTGCGGATGGAAAATAGTACTCTTCTTCAAATTGGTGCCCATCATCTTCCATAAATTGGACCAAAAATTCCCAACAAATATGGAATCCCTGTCACTAACAATAGAAGTAGGAAAAACATAATGAACCCATACATGTTGAAAATATAAATAAGTAGTCTGTTCAACAGTTATAGATTTCTTACATGGCATAAGAATACACATCTTGTTGAATCTATCAACTACTACATAAAGATAATCATGCTGATTTATAGACAATGGTAGACCTCCAACAAAATCCAGAGAAACATTTTCCCATGGTCTAGAAGGTACCGGTAATGTCGTATATAAACCAAGATTCCTATTGCTAGGCTTTCTTGTAGCACATAATGAACAACCTCTAATGAAATGTGAAACACTATCTACCATGCGAGGCCAATAACAATACCTCTATAAATGTGCCACCATTTTTCTTACCCCGAAATGTCCAGCAATAAGAGAAGAATGAGCTTCTCTCATGACACTTAGTATCTCCCCTTGTGGTATACATAACTTGCCCATATGAAACAAAAAATTATTATGCAAGTGATAATCATTCTCCTCAACATGATTCCCTTCACTCAAGTTAGCATACACATCCTTAAAATCAACATCTGATGCATACTTTTCTATGTAGATCTCATGTACAATAGAATCATTCTTAAGTAAAGTAGTAGCACTAATAATAGGCCTTGAAAGCATATCAGAAAATTTATTGAAAATACCTTTCTTGTACCTTATTACCAAGTGAAATTGTTGAAGGAAACCCATCCATTTGAAATGTCGTGACTTCTGTAATTTACTTTTCGACTGCAAGTAATGTAAAGGTTGATGGTTGGTATGAACAACTGTTTCTTTGC
This sequence comes from Pinus albicaulis, assembly GCA_034641835.2. Classification (NCBI taxonomy): domain Eukaryota; kingdom Viridiplantae; phylum Streptophyta; class Pinopsida; order Pinales; family Pinaceae; genus Pinus; species Pinus albicaulis. The sequence continues at coordinate 24,281 of JAXQQM020062735.1, read as the reverse complement.
CCATCAAATAGTGTTTCCACTTTTTGACGCTTTGTACCAGCACATACAACTCCTTATCATATGTAGGATAATTCACAATAGCACCATTAAATGTCTCAGAATGAAATGCGACAGGCTTACCATGTTGTAAGAGAACTGCACCCATGGCGTAATCACTAGCATTGGTCTGAATCTTGAATGGTTGTCTCCAGTCTGGTAATGAAAGGACTGGCGCTGAACTTATATTCTCTTTCAAAGACTCGAAAGCTTTCTGTTGCTTTCCTCCCCATTGGAAAGCACGCTTCACAGTTGTCACTGCATGCATAGGAGCTGTTATGGCAGATGTTAGTCGTCAGTATTTTCTAGCTGTTTAGATGACTATATGCTTTATCTAGGTTTTTGTAGAAACCAATTCAAACAATCATTTTTTCCTTTAGAAATCCCCTCAGAGAAAATTTTTCACTTTTCCCCTTTCTTGTTTGTTGTGATTAAAATGGTCATCCTCGCAAAACCCCATCCTAGACTGGTAGGCCTTACTTTATCCATGATTATTACTTCTGTCTATAAAAATCTTACTTTTGATGCCTGAAATCTTCCTATTTCGCCAAATTGTCTGGCCAAGATAAGTTAAGCCTTTCCTTATATTTTCCTGCTGCCCAAGTCACTATTGATGACAAAAGTGCTTCTAGAAAACCCTTCACAGTAATGACAAAGTGTCTAGGTTTATAGTTGATGGTGCTTAGGTAAAATATCTAAAAAATCCCTGTGTCTGGTTAAAAACTTTGTTTTTAACCATCAGTTAAGAGCCCTTTCCTAAAAACCTTACTAACAAATCTATTAGTCTTCCTTAAGTCATGCACCATCATGTATCATGCATTTTTGTTTCAACAGAGCTCAAAGGTAAAATCAAGAGAAGCAGAGCTGACATGGTCATTTTTCTAAAAGAAAGCACTCAAACAATCTCCAGGGTGGCCCCTCCTAAACTGATAGTAAAATCGGCCAAGAGTAATTCACCCTATCAAATACATCTCTGTAGGGATGTCTTGATGTTTGGCCTAAATCAAAACAGGGCAAAAGAGAGGCACCAAAGAAAAGCTTCAGTCAAGACAGTTGGCATTTTGAACAAAGGTACAATGAGCTAAAAACACAGGAAAATCAAGTTTTTTACTACAAATTAGGGATATCTTGAAGATTTCAGAACATCATCCATAAGGTCTAAAAAGCACAGCAAACTGGAAGCTACTGTAGAGGTCTTGATGTCACTATAAGAGGTAACATACTGCTCGTTCAAGTCTTTGTGAAAAATCTTAGAAAAAATCAGTGATATGTGAGAAACATGGCACATTTTAGCAAAGATACCCTTGAAATGGTTTATGTGCCTCAAAACATAAATGAGAGAGGGTCAGCTGCCCTTTTTCCATGCTCCTGCAGACAAGACAAAAAACCATCAAAGGCGCCATCAGTGGAGAAGACTAAGACTACTACAAAGGGACAGTCATGCTAAAAGAGGAAAACAATAGGCATGTTGTTTACAAAAATCTGTTTGTTGTCCTCACAGTGGGAAGGTTTTTCAGGTTTTTCAGAAATTTGGATGAATATGCAAGTGGGCATTATGAAGTAAAAACAACACCTCTTTCATAGACAAGCAGAGGGTGTAAACGTTTTCCTGAGAGGGTGTAAGGATTTTGCTGAGTCATCTTCTAAAGATAAGTGAGAAGCAGAAAACTCCACTGAATCAAAATATGTGATTCAAAATCCAAGGGGTCACAAAATTTGATTTTAAAGGCACTGAGTGCCATTGCACTAAAAAGAGAAAAATCAAAGTTTGAAAGTTAAAATGTTACATAGAGGCGCCAATCACAGACTTGATTCAAAATGGAGGCAAAAGAAGTTGTAAAATTCACCTTGAAAATGGAAGATTGCCATCATAAGCCTAATCATGTGCTCGGATGCTAAAGGGAGTAGTAAAGAACAACAGCAAAAGGACTAGCTCCAAAAAGAGCTAAGGCACTAAAAATATAGTTAAGGGGAGACAATGCAAAGGTGAAGTCAAAAACTTTAGAGAAGTGGGTTTTTTGTTCAGAATTATTTCAAAAAGGAGCATAAACAACCCCAATGGCCTTTTTCCTTTTCATTCAACCTTTGGCCAAAGAAGAAATGTGTTTGAAGTCTCGAAGAGCATCCTCGGGCGATTTTTTGCAGACGTTGCGTGCCTGTAGGTGCGTCTAGTGCATGCTTTAACCAGACTCTGTTCGCCTAAAGAATGGTGCTGCATGTTTTTGTTTTCGCCCAACGTGCAGAAACTCCTTCCTAACAGTGCCTCGACTCCGTGTGTAAACAGCACCTGTGCCCGCTGGTGTTGCGTGCCTACCACTGTGTCTGTCGCCCAAGCCAAAAGGCACTGCGCACCCGACACGGTGTCTGTCGCAACACCGTCCCGTGCAGACAGCACCCGGGCAGATGCTGCGCGCCCACCACTGCGCCCATCACACACGACCTTGTGCAGACAGCGCCCAGGCTGACACTGTGCGTCTGAAGGAAAAGCGTAGCACTGCCCATAAATTCACAGAAAAGGCCAGAATTGTCCCTTTTTTCGCCCAGAAGCTACTTCTTACCATGAAAAGGTGTTTTAAGAGGTATTTTCCATTATTTTACATCTCCTCATCAGGTTTTTGAGCTAATAAAGCACCAATTAAGGCTAGGATTGTGTCTAAGACAATTTGAGGGAAATAATTAAATAGAAGTGTAACCTATTCTATGTTTATCATCTAGCCTTATTTAGAAGTCCTAAATCTCCTAATAAGCCTCTCTCCTTTTCACTTCATCAACAAAAAGGCTTTTGTTAAAATATTGAAAGAAAGGGTAAAGTAATCACCATGTCTCAAGAAGATAGTGATGAGCCTCAAAGACCAAGGAGACATTCTAAGAAATGAGGCAAACCCAATAGGTTTGAACCTACAGACACCAAAGAGTTGGTTGTCTCACCTTCTATCTTGTCTTATTTCCAAGAACTAGGATGTTTTGAGTTCTACAACAAGGTACAAGAAATCAAAATCCATCCTAAACTGACTGAATTATTTTCCTTAAGGCTTCACATACATAACGTTCATTTGGCAAGGTTAAATTTTGAGTTAACCCCTAAAGCTGTCTCTGAAGCCACTAGGATCCCTTGCATAGGAGAGAGATGGTTTAAACAGACACATCTTGACTTGATCCATTATCATCCTTTTCTAAATCCTAGTTGTCAAGCTGCATGTAAAGCCATTTTTCCTTTTTCCCATCTACTGGACAGGTATGCCCTCCTTATGAAGATTGTCATGAAATACTTTACGTGTGAGGTTCGTTTCTCCTAAATCTACTCCTATCATATTAGATTCATCATGCACTTCACCAGGACCAAGCTACTGAACTTGCCTTATTTCCTATGCAAAAGCCTTGAAAAAATGTCCACCATCATGAAAAAGAAGCCTCCAGCTTAGCAGATGGAAAGCCTATTTCATCACTCTCTTGTAAAAATCATTATAACTCACCAACTGGAGCAACAAGGCATTCCTTGGGAAACCTTTATCACCCATGATGACTTTACCTCTTCATCCTCCATCCCATTGCAAAATGTGCCATCCTCTTCTCAAAATCTTCCTCATACTCCTTCATCGCCTTCCATTGACTATGTTTCACTTTCCTCCCATGAATCACTCTCCCAAGCAAACATTCTTCAAACACCTTCTACAAATAGAATTGATCATGAAGAAAGCAATGTTGGCCCTGAAGAAAGCGGTAGTGGCCCTGAAAGAAGCACTGATGATGAGGAAGAAAGCGGAAATGATCAAAGTAAGGAAAAGTGTGAGGAATATGAGAGTGAGGAAGAAGATAATCAAAGTGAGGAAAAGTGTGAGGAAGAATAAAGTGAGGAAGAAGATAATTAAAATAAAGAAGGAGGAAATGGCCTTGAAGAAAGCAGCGGAGGCCCTGAAGAAAATAGTGATAATCAAAATGAATCAAGGAGTGATGACCACAATAATGAAGATAAGGAAGATGATACAAACAGTGAGGGAAAAGATGATGAAGACCTTGAGGAAAATAGTGTTGATCATGTTACAAACAATGACAGATGAATAATATGAAGATAGCCAAGGGGAAGATGGCAAAAACAGCAGGGAAAATGAAGACAACAAAGGGGACAGCAGTAAAGACAGTAGCAAAGAGATAGATAGCCAAAAAGAAGACAATAAAAAAAGCAGCAGCTCTAAAAACACAAATCAGGAAGATAGCAAGGTTTTAAATAGTGATTCCCAGAGTGAGGAAGAAGGGAAGCACAGTAAAAACAACAAAGACACTAGCAGCCAAGGGAAAAACAACAGAAACAACAGCACATATAAAGACAAGAAGCAAGAGGAAGACAGTCACAGCAAAGAGGAAATTGATGAGAATAGTCTAGAGACATTTTTCAGAGTGGTCTTAAATACACAAGGAAATGATGGCAAAAGTCTTAATGATGGGAACAGTCAAGATAGCAGAAAAAAGGGCAAAGACATGGATAGTCTTGAAGATAAAAAAGTATCAGACTTAGGCACCTCCCACCACACAGAAACAAAGCATGACCTTTGTAAAGATCCTCCTAGTGGTAAAATCATTACAAATGTTGAAATTGATAATCAAAAGGACTTCCAACAACTAAGTGACAAAGGGACACCCACAGAAAACATTCTTGAAGAAAACGACACTCCTAGGGCTGTAAGTGACCAAATTGAACAAGCCCAGTCTTTAACACCTCCCATCATCCCTTATCAGAAAGGTAGGAGGCATGTGTTTGCTACCTCCAAAAGGCAAGGGGCCATGCACTACCCCTCAAAAGCAGTGAAAGGTAAAATCTCCAAAATAGTGAGAGGTAAAGTCACTCAAGAAGTAAAAAGCAATGTCACCAGGGAATTAAGGAGCAGAGGTAAACTGCCAAATAAAGGCAAGGGTGGATTTCCAAAGAAGGACAAGGCTAAGAAGCCCATGAAGGAAAAAGGAAAGAAGGCAATGGAAGAACAATAAATAAGCCATGAAAAGAGAGAGAGAATTTGAACTCATCCACATTGACAGTGATGAGGACAGTGAAATAAAGATTCTTAATTCCCTCTTACAAGACCAGGATGCACAAGTTAGAGATTTGGTGACTGATTTGGAAAGATCAAAACATATCATTCATTTCGTACAAACACAAAATGTGAAAATGAGTGGCCAACTTGCCATTTATGAAGCCCGGGCACTCAAGTACAAAAGAGAGGCTCAGAAATCACAAGTGAATCTATAAGATTACATGGGTTACTATGAAGATGATGATGAAGAAGAAGGGCCAGCTAGGAAGAGGCCTAAGACTATGGGTCTTAGGAGAGCATTAGAAAAACAGAGAGACGAAGAATCTGCTCGAGCACAACAGTTCCCTCTCACTAAGCTCCTTGCCTTAGAAATTGAACATGACAAAGAATCTTAGCTAGAAAGGGAAAACCTACATTTAGAGGCCAAATTGGAGAAAGAAAACAAGGATTTAGGCTTACAAAGAAAGATTACTCAGCATTACAAAAAGCTAAATCAGTTTGCTAGAAAAAAGCTCAAAACTGCCCAAAGGAGGCACTCGGCACAAAAAGATGGAAATGACCAAGCTAGGATTGGAATCTTGGCTCAAGATTCATTGCAGGTCTCTATGGACCCTTGAAAGATTCACTCACCAATTTTGAGCAAAATTGGACACTTTTTAGTTTTTTGTGAATTTTTAAGACTAGGAGTGCAGCACCCCAGACGCTGCGCTTTTTCGCAGAGCATCTTTAGTAGGAAACGTTTACATTTTTGGATTCCTTGGCACTAGGGGAGTATTCTCATGAAGTTTCAGCTCATTTGAAGCTATTTTGGTCCCTCAAAAGGTCCAAAAACAACCATTTTTCACCTTTCTGCCACTGTTTCTGAGCAGGTACTGCGCCCCTGGGTTTCTGCACCATTTTCAATTTTTGAGCATCTTCTAGAAATACTATTGAAATAAATAAAGTATATTTTTAAATTAGACATCCATAGCTTTCCAACGGGCCATCATGGGGCCTTTTTTGACATCGGGAAGACCTCCAAAACCTTGTTGCAAAAAGGCCTTTTTTGGTGCTGCGCGCCTGGAAATTTTGAAAAAAAGAGACAAAATTCTGCATTCCTATGTGAGGACAAAGAAAATGTGCATTAGGAAAGTTATATCATGTATTTCAGAGCCTAAAAGTCAATATTTTTTCTATTTTGGTCTGAGAAAGATATTTTGAAGAGATATTTTGTGCCTTGGACCTTGTAAGGCCTCAAGGACAAATTAGGATCTTTTGCTTTGGCCAATGGCCTTCTAGATGCTCTAGTGGGATTTTCTCCTCTTTGCTTATATAAACCATGAGGATTCACTGTAATAAACTAGGAGAAATTGACATGTTAAGAGCAATACATAGTTTTATGAGCTTGGAGAAAATATTGGTTTTATGAAGTGGATGAATGTCTTGCTTGGCTTGATGGTGGAGGAGCATTGTGTGCAGGATTCCATAGCTTGGTGAATGGTGATGTTTCCCTGATTTGTTTATGTCTTATTGTTTTCATTAATGTTTCATGCTTCTTGTTTGCTATAGATCAGAAAAGTATAGGTTGAGACATGCTCATGGAAGGACCTCAAACCTCCTGTTTATTTACAGCTTTGATGTTTTCTTCTACTTGGTCATTATAAGGAATTCTTAACTACTCCTTAGGTCCACCAAGAATTTATTATTTGTTTCATTAATGGTCAGTATGTTAGCTATAAAATCTGATTCAAGGTATTCCCTGCTTATTTGAAGTTCTCAAAACTCTATTTTTGAAATCTTTCTATGAAATATTGATTGAATAGGTTAAGTCAAAGAGGTCTCATTCGATCTTGCCCTTTGTTCATGCTTACCAACTTGTTTCAGAGTTCCCGATAATTTGATATATGTTTTTTAGGAGTTCCCTCTTCATATATTAAGTTATTTGTTTATCTTATATGTTTTCCAAACAGGTGAAGGTGAATTTCTAAAGTTAGGAGTTCTTATGCTTCTATGTCTCACCTAAATTTTTATCTTTCATGTTTATCAGTTTGAGTATTGTTCATAGAGATTAATGGTTTGCCCTACCTCATGAGTATTTTCTTTCAAACTATATATATGTTTAAGACTTCTTCATTTTTCACAAACTAAATGTTCATTTCACCTCACACCTCACCCAAAGGATCCATTGAACTTGCTAAATCGGCCCTGCAGTACACCTTGTCCATCATTTAGACATCCTTGACTTTATCTGACCCCATAGCCCTGTTGATTTGATGAAATATCTTTCTATTTGTCCAACTTGATTAGCTTTACCTCAAAACCAAAACAAACCAAAATATACTTAACAGCTAGCCTAAAATCAAACATACAAAGTGAACAAGTTCACATCCTTCGCATCATAGAGAGAGTCCTCTCTGAGTCCAGGAAGGCTAGGTCCTAGGACTTCAAATATTGGTCTGATGTCACCCTGTCATTTGGTTTACCAATCTACCAAATTACGGGACACTACCAATAGAGAATTTAGAAATAAACTTCCTCCAATACTGAGCTGCACCCGAAAAACTTCTTACCTCTGTAATGGATTTGGGAGTAGGCCAATTCACAATGGCTTCTACTGTAATATTCCTACATTAGCATGCAACTGATAGGAATATTTATTTTTTATTTTTTCACCTAGTAGATGAATAAATGGGAGAAAGAGACCCATACTTAACTTAAACTAGCATAAAAACCCTCTTGGTATGAAATGGGATCATTCTCGTAGCTGGATTTGACACCACCATGTGTGAACAAGGACAATTGGATGTGGACAAAGTCAAGTTTGACCAAGTCAACACCATTCATGGAGAAGAGTGGAGCATCAATGCAAATAGCTCAATATGAACAAGGATCAGTTTAAACAAACATATGAGAGCTAGCTTGAAGACACTTGGGTGTGAAAATGGGTGAAGCAGGTTGAAGAGGTCAACCTTGACCAAATCAAACAACGTGGTTTTGGAGTAGTGGCCTTGATGGAGATACAACACAGTTTTGGAGGGAGATTGATCATGTGATGTGGAAACCCTAATGTGTGGGACCCAAAGGTGAGGAGTTTCACATAGCTTATAAGGAAGAGGATGGCAACCATTTGAGGTTAGCTTGATTATTATTTATTTGATGGTCTGCATGACGGTTTGGAATTCTCTTGCTGTTTAGCAGATTGCAGTGTTGTTTAGCACCAGGCATTCCTGTTTAGGAATTCCTTCTCCTACCTTAAGAGGCCTCTTGGAGGAGCATTGTACCTCGGTTTTCCACATTCAGGCTTGAGGCCAAGCATCCTCCTTCAGCTACAATTTTATTTCTGTAGAGCATAACATTGTGTTATAGGGTGTTGTAGTGGAAGGTCCACAACACCACTTCCGAAGCTTGTTTTTTAGAGGAGGGAGCATTCCTTTCTTTGGAAGATGAGTGAGGGAGATTTCTAAGCATATTTTACATCATGGTAGTTGGCCAAAGCATTCTCCATCTCCTATAGTGCAATCCCTTACAGGAACTGCGTCATTTTTCTAAGTATTGTAGTTTCAAGGTCAAGACCCTTGATCTTGAGCTTTTTCCTTGGGGAAAGGGCCAACCCTTCTCCTGGAAGGATCGTATAAGCATCTTCTTCTATTTTCTTGTATTATTCAGCTACATCTATATAGAGTTGCAGTATAAGTGTGTTATTTTCAGATCTAGATCCGCAGATCTGGTTTTTTATACTTGTACTTTTATGGAGCCCTTGCCGGGTCATTCCTATATTGTATAAAAAGGAAGAGATCTCCATTTTTGTCAACCATTGGATGATTGTAAACTCTGGATCTATTATTTCTTGTAATTTTCTGCATAAACCCTCATTGAAATAATGTTTTCACATGCTCAGGAAATTCTGCATGTCATAAGTCATGGGGTTTGGGGATTTTTGAGTTGTATTGACTTGGGAGGATTTGTTTAGCATGGTTAGAGAGATTTGTTTTTGCTCCAATTCTGCATGTGAGATTCATATAGCATGAAATAATGGATCCAAGTCCCATTTCTCACATTTATAGCGTAATTATCTGTAATTAACATTTTTACGCTCTATATTGCTGCATTTCCTCACTTGGAATGAGTTAATGGGACATAATCTTGTTGCTGAACATTCATTTGATGGATAGGTGTTCCTTTCACACCTTATGAGCTGATTTACACTGCTATTGTGTTCATACATTGCTGCATCCCGTTTTTGGGATATTACAGTGGTATCAAAGCATGATCCTTAGCTCATCATGTGAGTTCCAACTAACATAAGGATAGAGAGAAGGAGAAAAGATTAGAATGATGGAGAGAATGATTTTTCTCTCATCAATTTTCAGATCTAGAAATAACCTCTCTCGGGAGGTTAAGCAGATGAAGGAGAAGAGATGCCAAGAAAATCCTAGAGGGTTTCAAGAAGAGGAAGGACCATGCACTTCCTATTCTCATAAAGAAGAAGACAAGAATAATGGAGGACACTTGGATCATCAGATTCTAAGGGAATACCTTGTTGAGTACAATTCTCAACCTAGAGCCTTCAAGGGGACTCTAGCCTTCCCACAGTTCATTCAACTGGAGGAAGAAAGGAGACCTTGCAGCACAAGGAGAATGAAGGGCAATAGGTTTCTATTGTCTACTTTTGATGGATCATCTTCAGCAAGGGATTGGGAAAGAAGACTTGAAGCATTATTCCTAATACATCCAGTGGTAAAGAGAGAAGTAGTATAGATTGCAGCACTGCACATGAAGGGCAAAGAAAGCACTTGGCGGTTAAGTCACATAAGTCATGCAAAAGTATCTACTTTCGTGGATTTCACTCAGAGGGTGATCAAGAGATTTGATGAAGAAAAATCAGAGAGCGAGGATCCCTCCCCACCACTTGAAGAGACTTGTATCAACACTGTCACAAACTTGGAGGAGAACCCTTCAACATCAGCAGTTGAGGGAGCCAACACAGTGGAAGAAGGAACTCTTGTAGCCACACAAGGTGTTCCCAAATCCCATCAAGGTATGATTGAATTTCCACTTTCTATTGTTGCAGCAAATATTTTAGAGGATTGTGGAAATCTATTGTTGCATGACCTAGGATCATCACTTACTGCTAATCTAGAGCAACAGAGTTGCACTGTGCTGTCCAAGAGCAGCAGTGAAGAATGAAGGACCCAGTCCTCATGGGAGCATTCAAATGTCAGCCTCATTCAAGAAGCAATGGAGGAAGAAATGACAAAGGGTAGACATCTTGAGATGAGAAACATTTTCTCCCCTCTAGATGAAACTCTCTCAATGAGCATGCCACAACTCAAAGAGATATTTCTACTTGCAGCAGATCCAAGACCCCATTGGTTTTGGGAGGCCATGCATGAGGAGGAGGTATCATTAAGAGATCCCATTGGAGGTGCACTTCAACATTTCATGAAGTGCAAAGTTCTTCAAAGGTTTGAGGAGGTTAGTGTCCTACAATGGGGGGATACCAAGTATTTGTAGAATGAGATCCATCACCCACATTGGGATGAGTGGATGTTAGTATGGAGCAAGGGGTTTCCAAACCACTTGTAGATCTATGATACAGGCCAGCAAGAAGCATGGCTGCCCTCGTTGCTCTTGGATGAGTATGGTTACTACCCAAAGATTCATATTTTATTGTTTCATGCCTTATGTCTCAATGATAGAATGCATAAGAAGAAGGCATGGTTGCTTTGGCTATTAAGAAGAGAGTTTGGACATCACATGTCAAATTTTATGTCCATATGTTTAATCTTATTTGAGGTATGTCTCATGTGTTTACATATATTTCTATTCGAGACGTATCTCATGTATGTACATTGGTTTGGGAGGGAGGATAACTCCCACATGATGTGGTATAAGGGAGCTTGTTTACATTTGGTTGATCAGACATCTCACATGTCCATCTCTGTATTATTGCTCCATGAATTTCATCATGATAATGCAAGGAGGCAGCAAGAGTCATTGTTGCTATGCTTACTATTGGGAGAGTATGGGCAGAAATTTCTCCATACTCATCATCATATTTCAAGAGGAATGTATGGCACATTCAAGGTGCAAAGAGGCTACCCTTCAACATTGAAGGATAAGGAGGGGCTTCCACTTAGGAAGAAGATTTCCCCACATAGCAGCATGATAGTGGATAAATCTAACATTTGGAATGTCAAGGAAGGGGATCATAGAGTGACAAGAGCCTTATCACTAGGGCCAACAACGCTGTCACTTGGGAGTATGTTTCTATTGATTGGGTGTTCCCAGGGGAGCATGCATCCTCTCTTGTTGCAGATTTTTATGAGAAGATTCTCATGGCAGGACTCATGCATGGACCTCACTTTCAGCCTACTCTTTATGCATGGTAAGAAATATATTTTTGTACTTATTGATTATTTCATTGAGTATCTACATTTTCTCACCATGTATGTACAATGCATTGCTCCACAAGAGGGCAAGATTATTTATGTGATTCATGGTCTTGCTAGAACCAGCGTCTATGATGGAGATAACCCCTCTCTACATGACTTTGGACAAGTGTGTTTTCATTCTCATTGTACTCAGCTGATATACAATGCTATTTACCACCTCATGGTAGATATGAAAACATGCACAATTGTCACCTTGTTGAAAGACCACTTGCCACATGATGAGCTAAAGTAACCGTTAGAGAGACTGCGCTGTATCCACTTGATAAACCATTGGTATCATCCAAATTTACACATAACCTTCATCATTTTTCTGATTTGGATTCCAAATGGAGATGATGTGCCATTCATTTTGAATGGGATGATTTGGGCCAGCATGATTCATGACATGGGAGAAAGGATCTTTGGGGATCTAATCTTCTTCTTGCCACTTGAGGGTAACTTTATTGCAGCCCAAGATCATCATATGCTCTACAATTATCATAAGTGGAGAGGAAAACAGTGCGGGGTAGGCCATTTTGTCTACCATGTTCAGTTATTCAGCCCACCTACATTGCAGGAGCCAAAGGTGGAGGAGATCTTTCATGAGTTTCCATGTTGGAGGGTGACTCATCTTCTATGGATGATAGCATGGGGATGGGGGTTTTACATGGGAATGATAGTTCCCAACAAATTTCAGTCACCATGCCTTGAGATGACCTCTAGACAACACATAGTTGCCTCCTTGAGTATTTCACCTTTTCATGATGATGGCTATTTAGGATGCTCACCAAAAGCTAGCTTGCATGCTTGGGAGGGGCACTATGGAGATTCATTGTTGAGACAAAATCATATTCCTTGGAGATTTTCAACATATGAAGATGCTACAGGAGGAGGAGAGGAGACTCTTCAGTTCTATCCTTGCAGTTGCTTGAGGACAAGCAACAATTGGGAGGGGAGGACTGTAATATTCCTACATTAGCATGCAACTAATAGGAATATTGATTTTTGATTTTTGCACCTAGTAGATGAATAAATGGGAGAAAGAGACCCATACTTAGCTTAAAATAGCATAAAAACCCTCTTGGTATGAAAGGGGATCATTCTAGTAGTTGGATTTGACCCCATCATGTGTGAACAAGGACAATTGGATGTGGACAAAGTCAAGTTTGACCAAGTCAACACCATTCATGGAGAAGAGTGGAGCATCAATGCAAATAGCTCAATATGAACAAGGATTAGTTTAAACAAACATATGAGAGCTAGCTTGAAGACACTTGGGTGTGAAAAAGGGTGAAGCAGGTTGAAGAGGTCAACCTTGACCAAATCAAACAGCGTGGTTTTGGAGGAGTGGCCTTGATGGATATACAATGCAGTTTTGGAGGGAGATTGATAATGTGATGTGGAAACCCTAATGGGTGGGACCCAAAGGTGAGGAGGCTCACATAGCTTATAAGGAATATGATGGCATCCATTTGAGGTTAGCTTGATGATTATTTATCTGATGGTCTGCATGATTGTTTGGCATTCTCTTGTTGTTTAGCAGAGTTGCAGTGTTGTTTAGCACAAGGCATTCTTGTTTAGGAATTCCTTCTCCTACCTTGAGAGGCCTCTTGGAGGAGCATTCTACTTCAGTTTTCCACATTCAGGCTTGAGGCCAACCATCCTCCCTAAGCTACAGTGTTATTTCTGCAGAGCATAACGTTGTGTTGCAGGGTGTTGCAGTGGAAGGTCCACAACACCACTTCCGGAGCTTGTTTTTTAGAGGAGGGAACATTCCTTTCTTTGGAAGATCAGTGAGGGGGATTTCTAAGCATATTTTACATCCTGGCAGTTGGCCAAATCATTCTCCATCTCCTACAGCGTAGTCCCTTGCAAGAACTGTGTTATTTTTCTAAGTATTGCAGTTGTAGGGTCAAGACCCTTGATCTTGAGCTTGTTCCTTGGGGAAAGGGCCAACCGTTCTCCCGGAAGGATTGTATAAGCATCTTCTTCTATTTTCTTGTATTATTCAACTACATCTATACAGAGCTATAGTATAACTATGTTATTTTTCAGATCTAGATCTATAGATCTGGTGTTTTATACTTGTACTTTCATGGAGCCCTTGCCGGGTCATTCCTATATTGTATAAAAAGGAAGAGATCTCCATTTTTCTCAGCCATTGGATGATTGTAAACTCCAGATCTATTATTTCTTGTAATTTTCTGCATAAACCCTCATTGAAATAACACTATCACAGGATCAGGAAATTTTGCATGTCATAAGTTATGGGGTTTGGGAATTTTTGAGTTTTATTGACTTGGAGAGATCTGTTTAGCATGGCTAGAGATATTTTTTTTTGCTCCAATTCTGCATGTGAGATGTATATAGCATGAACTAAGGGATCCAAGTCCCATTTCTCACATATAGTGTAATTCTCTGTAATTAACATTTTTATGCCCTATATTGCTGCATTTCCTCACTTGGAATGAGTTAATGGGACATAATATTGTTTTTGAACATTCATTTGATGGCTAGGTGTTCCTTTCGTACCTTATGAGCTCATTTAAACTGCTATTGTGTTCATATATTGCTGCATCCCCTTTTTGGGATATTACATCTACATTAGAAGGATCAATTCTCAAAGCACCTCCTCCTACTATGTGTCCCAAATAAACCAAATAAGTCTTTCCAAATTCACACTTTGACATTTTAAGAAATAACCGATTTTTCTTCAAAACATCAAGTAATTTCTTAACATGCATGACATTCTCTTCTCTAGTCTTGCTAAAAATTAAGATGTCATCTAATTATACAATAACGAAATCATCAAGAAAAGGACGTAAGACATCATCCATTATCTGCATGAAAGTTGCAGGTGCATTGCATAGACCAAACAGCATAACAAGCCACTCAAAGAGTCCCTGTTTGGTTTTAAATGTTGTCTTCTAAATGTCACTTTCTGCAATTCTAACTTGATGATAACCACTATGTAAGTCTAACTTAGTGAAATATTTAGCATCTTTCAGCTGATCTAACAAATTATCTATCATTTGGAGTGGGTAATGATTCTTTGCCGTTATTTTGTTCAATGCCCTGAAGTCCGCACACATGCGCCAAGTACCATCTTTCTTTGGAATCAACACTATCGGTGACCCACATGGCGAAGTGCTTGGTCTTATGAAACCTTTGTCCAACAAGTCCTTAATTTGCCTCTTTATTTTAGCATTCTCCATTATATACATGGGGTACATGCCTATGTTAGTAAGAGGACAATCTTGTTGCAACTGGATTTCATGTTGAATCTCCCTTTTAGGAGGCAAACTTGTCGGTTCCTAAAACATCTCATGATGTGCATCAACTACATCATATAAATCTGATTTTAACTTGGAATCACAATTTTCAAATGACTCATGATTCACATCAACATTGGCTTAACCATCAGAAGTACAAAACTCTTACTAGAATTCACTAGCCTTTTTACCTGTCCCGCATTTACCATCGCTATATTTGTCTTCTTGTGATCTGCTTTGACAATAAAATCCTTGCCATATTTAAAGAGATGATACTTATTTTAATGGCGATGGAAGATCGCTTTCCTGTCAAATAAGTAAGGACTTCCCAAAACAATTCCTAATATATCAAGTGGTACTACATCAAGTTCAACTATGTCAATAAAGTGTGCAGTAATTGCAAAACACAATATGCACTTTCTTGAGACTTTTAAGTTTGCATCCTTGCATATCCACCCAAGTGGATAAGGCTTTGGATGTGGAATGGTCTCAAGTTTAAGTTTTTTGACCAAGTCTTCTAATATGAGATTTGCTTGTGACCCACTGTCAAACAGTGTGTCAATTTTTGTATGTTTTGAGACTACCCTCACATGGAACAATTCAATTCTTTCTTCCTCATTTGGAGCTTGTACATGACAGTTTGAACTACTAGTGCTTGGCTTAGTTTCAGTTTCCTTTCCCTTCATACTCTTCAAACCCATGGCTACAGTTTTGGTCTCGTCACCTGAATCATCACCTAAGTCTTGTGGTGTAGTTGTAGTAGCTGCAGTTTTCTTCTTTTCTTTGTTTTTGTTAAACTGAGTTCTTTTTTCAGTATGAAGTTTCCAACAGTTTTTCTCTTCATGGCATTCTCTTGAACAATGTTTACATATCACTTTCTCACCCTCCTGTTTGACAAATGCATTCTTTTTTCCTTTTCCCTGAGAGGTTTTATCTTTGTTTTTCCCCTTAAAAGGCTTGTTTCTACCCTCATCAAAAGTGTTTTTCCCTCTAGCCTCTAAATGCATAGCTTGTACACAAACTTTATCTAGACTAGTAGGATTGAACATAAGGATAGTATGTCGAAGGTAGCTGTGCAAACCACCTATATATTTCAGCAAAGTATCTTGACTTTGTAAGTCTACCCCTAATAAGAGTGCTCTTCTCCTAAAATCTTGGGTGTAGTCTTGTACATTTTGTCCCTTAAGTTGTCTGAAGTTTTTCCAATTCATGATAGCCTTTTGTAAATGAGCTAATGGATAAAATTTCTTTTTAATTGCAATAATAAATTTAGTCCATGATAAAGTTTTCTTACCATGTTTTTTAATTTCATCCTTGGTCTTGGCTTCCCACCATACCAATGCTGCTCTATCCATTCTCAAAGAGGCTAACTGTATCTTAGTGTCGTCATCATGAAGGTTTTTTACCCTCAAATAAACTTCCAACTGTCTTATCCAATTGTCAATTTTTTCTGCATTGACCTCACCATTAAAAATAGGCAACTCAAATTTAACATCAACCTTTAAAAATGGACTTTTACCAGTGGTTTTATACTTGTGAGATTGATTCACCGAAGTAGAGGATGAAAATGTAGAGGAAGAGAATGAAGACAGGGATGGTGGATCACCATTACCTCCATGTCCTTTCTTTGACTTGTCATCACTTTTCTTTCCTCCTGAAGAACCCTCTCCTTCTTTTTGGTGTCTAGACCCTTCTCCTACAAGCCTATCATTCCTTTCTTGGTAGAGTATCCTCACCATCTCCATAATGTCCAAGAAAGCCTTTCGGAACACCTGTTCCTCTTCTTTGGGATCAATATCTTCAGGAGCTTCTCCTTCTCTTGAATACATGCTTGAGGCTTCTTCAATGGCTCTTGGAGGTGACTCTCTAGCCATTCTTGGTTGAGGATTACTTTGTGCACTAACCAAGTGTCCTTCACATCTCTTGAGTTTAAGCCTAGTAAGCATCAAAACTTGCAAACAGTCAACTATATCTGTGCACAAGAACAAATGCAGAGTAAAACTCTAGCTCTGATACCATATGATCTGAAAATGGAACTATTTGTAAATTCTATGCAAAGTATCCATTTCCATTTAATTAAGTGTGCAAAGTGTTTTCCATGTCTTGCAGGTTAAACAAAGTAGTTTTGGTAATGCTTCTGAGTTTTATGTGTGAGGATTGGTTATTTAAATTTATTGTTTAATATATCACAACAGAAATACACAACAATAAAAATTCACCATATCATAACACAACAAACTGATGAGGTAGTTCACCCCTCCTGGTCTACATCTGTCAGTCCAAGGCTCCCCAATGGTATGTCCTTGCTCTATTAATTTGCTCAAAATGGTTACATAGTGAGAGATATGCCTAAACAGGAAAAAAAAGTTGTGAATTTGACTTCATAAGACATAAATAAGCTAAAAACGGCTTTTGTTTCACCTCAAACAGTGAATTACAACCCAATACAACTCCATCTCCCTGATGGCCCTGATCGCTCTTTCCTCTTCCCTGAAGAAAAAATGGCTAAATAACACCTCTGTTCACTTTGTAACCTAACCCAAACGCTCCAGAACATCGAAGAAAGTGAAAATTGACTAAAATTTTATCTTGTTTGGTTGAAAATTGAGAAAGTTATGACCCAAACAAGATTTTGCCTAGTGGCACTAGAAAACCTCCTCCAAAACTGGAGGAACTCTAGTTAGCTCCGCCAAAAAAAGGTGGATAGAAAAGAATGGTAGAACTGCACGTTATTTTAGGGGTGACATTTATTGTAACTGCTAGTCGTGTCAGCGTGTTCACATGCGATGTCTTCGGAAACTGTTTGTTTCTAGCAGATAACGTTAAACCCCGCGCCCACGGTCACAACACAAGGTCACGTGGTTAGGGGCTAGCACCATAGGTGCTAAGACCTGTTTTCCGTCGGTTTTAAAGTGCTTAGGCCCCGATCACCGCTTCAGGTCATATGGCCTGAAACCCTTAGCCCTGATGGCTTAAACCTTTCTCTGCCTGACTATGCGTTTAAATCCATGACCCGACTGTGTTTTAATCTTCCCGACTCGCCCACAGATCAACTTTTTCCCATTGCAGTGTTGGTCGGGTCGACCCTCATGACCTCCAACCTTTTCAACACAATTTTAAACCAATGGCATGTGGTAGCCTCCGGGCAGGCCACATGGCATCCTATGATAGGCCTATAAAAGCTTTAAATAGAAATGAAATTTGCCATTTAATTTTTTTTGCAAAATTTGACAAAATCATAGTCAAAAGTCTTGTTTTTAGAGGTCATTGGGAAATTTAAAACCTCAGTAACTTTCACATACGACATCGGATTTGAGTCCCATTCACGGCGCCATAATCACAGTGACGAGGCCTTTCCAGCCATTCAGATTGCAACCATTTCTGAGCAGTTCCATTTTTTAGCATTTTTTCAACTTGGATATGATATCCTGATCATTCATGTAGTGAGATTTTAATTTTTTTATCTTTTCCCAAATTTAAGTACATGGAAACAACTAGGTCACAAAACTTAATGTGCCAATCATGTACAAGTAGACTACATAAATATTGAAGGATTAATCATGCATATTGCATTACTTATAGAACTAATGTTTCTTGCAACTATAAGTCAAGTAAATTACATTATTTGATATTGATTTCTCAAAGATAACGCACACATTCTAGATTTTTAGTGCTTCATTTGCCTATTTGTATTTTCATATTCTTATAAGGGATGATTTTAATGAAAACCCTTTCATCTACATAACTAGATGAAAACAATGTGATAAAAAATTACACATGTTGTGTAAGTTTAAGATAAGGATGTGTTGAATGGTTTTGTTATTGATGAAAACATCGGACTTCAAATACTTTCAATATTTGGTTATGGATTGCATTGATGTGAATCTCCACTGGTCAAGAAACCCTGGAGGGATGACGAGCACTTGTGGTGCGGCCACGATGGCTCAATTTTGATGAAGAATTTGGATGATAAACTTTGTATTTTTGAAAGAAATACCATATTCAATTGATATCCCTCATCATGTTTATTCTAATGATATGTTTCATGCCACATAACTCCTTGTGGTTGAGGAGATATGATCCTTGAAATATGAGTCCCCACACTTATGGTGAGGATGCCCGAATTTAATGGTAAAAGATAACCTTGTTATTAGTCAATTTCTGGATTTATATTTAAGAATTTTTTTTTATAAGATGTTGCTTTCCATGTAGACACTGTTATTGTAGCCGCTACAACACCCTCCGAAATTTGGCACCAGTTTGAAATTTCAAAGCCCCTATTGTTTTGATGAGGACGGGCCCATTCGTAGCATCAGCCGTGAGCCTCAAAAAAGTCCACTTTGAATAGGTAACCCCAAACCAAAAGATGACTTCAATTTTTTCCTAAGTAAAGTCACAAAGTCACAAAGTCTCTCTTCCCTCAATATTCAACAGTTTGTGACTTAGCGACCTTGCGACCTGACCAAAGTCGCCAAGTCGCTAGGTCACAAATCCTGTCAAAATCTCACCTTTGCGACCATGCGACCTTGCGACCCAGCGACCTCCAGGTTGTTAGGTCATAAGGTCGCAGGGTCGTAACCGTGCACAACCAAACCACTTTGTGACCTTGTGACCACCATTAATTCCCACACATGTGACCTCTTTATAAATAAAATGGCTATGTAGGTCACATTCAACCTACGCGATGGAGTAAAAAAGGCATCTAAAAATCCAATCATAGTGCGATTTTTTCCAGGTAAGTCGCTGAAACCTCCTGAAATTCTTGTTTTTATTGGCCATGGCCCTACCTGCCCCTAGCCTAGGCTATTAATTTCCTTAGAATCCCCTCAGCTGCAACCCTTGCACTCACACTTGTTCCTAATAAGGTTCCTTTTCCCTTGCTTATCCTATCATGCCCATACTTGTTCTGGCCACTCCTTTTTCATCTTGCCACTTTCCGCACCCTTCCTTGGACTTCTTATGACCCTTTCAACCTTGATTTGCTTCCTTCCCTTGGATTTTTTCCCCAATTACCATCGTAGGTCACGTTGGCCTATTTTCTTCTCAGAAAATCCCTAATGTGACTTCAGGACCTTGCAACCTCGCAACCTGCTCGCTGAGTCGTCAATTCACAAAGTTGCAAAGTCCTGATGGTTCACGCAAACGTGAATTTGCAACCTTGCAACCATGATATTAGGTCACTAGGTCGCATCCCTTCCAATATAGTACCTTTGTGACTAATGCAGGTCGCAGTGACCTAGGATCTTTCAGTGCAACCCATCCTAATCAGCCAAGGCCCTAGTTAGTTCAGGCATGTGTTTCTTCTATTTTTATTTCATGCCATTTGTATTATCATAGGATTGTTTTCTGAATATGCCAGGTAATATCGAATCTGAGCTTGAATGCGTTTCTATCTCTTCGACCTCAAGAGACATGGGGCCCCATGCAGTTCAAAGGAGACACAAGAGCCTAGAAGTAGAGCTATCAGATGGAGACATTCCTCCTTCACCAACTTCCATCTACGAAGACACCACATGTGTTTTCGGGAAAGGTGCTAATATGTCTTGGTATGAACTCTACCAGGAGTTCACAAAACAACAATTCCCAGAAGGCCTCATGGACCGACACGTGTACATTCAGGTTAAGAGGTCCAAGTTGCATTATGTTGGCATCCATCCACCAATATTCTAATGCTTAGATATGATCGAGTGGATCCTTCAAAAGGTGGATTCAAAGCATTGGGTAATCCACGATCACACAGGAAAACCTTTCGTCAACCTAATCGGGAAGGATGTTGAAGTATACTACTCACTTTCGACTAGAGAGGAGTATTTCAACGCTCAGTGGATCACCACAGATGATGTGCTATTCAAGATACCTTGAAGGGCTGGTGGGAAGACCGTGAAAAGTTCAAAGGAAAGAAATATTGGGAGTATAAGAATGAGGATCTAAGGAAAGTGTACATGCTTGTCATAGCTATGATGTGCCGAATGTATGGCAGAATGGATGCCACTATCTTTAGTGGAACATGGGCTCCCCTCATGTACACGGTCACCACCCACGACACTCGTTTTAACTGGGCACATCTATTAATGTCATCTCTAAGGGTCAACATATCAACAACATAGGTCCCGAAAGAGTGATTAGCATCATAATTATATATGGATTCCTACCTCCTAGATGCAGTATGCTCACGGTGTCACTTTGATAATTGGTCACACAACTAGAATGTAGCGAGCGGGGTGGACTAATCCATAAGGATATAAATGTGTTATGGGATACTAAATAAAAGCAAGACATTGATCTCATCTTAGATAAATTTGTCACTACACTCTACCGACACCTCTTTAATGAAGATCCTCCCTGCATGTCCATAAGATCCATGGAGACATTTATCAAGGTAGAAAATTGGTTCCCCATCAGAGAAGGCACCTTCATCAGATTTTTTGGATCATTCAAGGCACCTCATGCATTGCAGAATTTCGTTACTAATAAGCTACTATTATAAGAGGTATGCTACCAAATGACAGGAAATTTCTCTAAAACGTTGAGCAAGGGCAAGAAGACACCATGGCTTGCCCTCCCACTCACCATTGGTGCATACAACGTCAAAGACTTCAAGGAAGTGGAAGAAAAAGCTGAAAACATAAAGGGATTCCATTTCGTAAACTTAGCCTTCTGGTCCTATGACCCTGAGAGGATCATCCCCGCACACTGCAAGCTGGCCAAGTTCAACTGGACTTATCAGCACATAGAGTGCATCATGGAAGATGAAGGAAAAAACTGGTACAACGCACTCAAGCAGGTAGCCCCTGAAGAGGAAGCTGACTTGGATGGAGACCAAGGAAGGCAACATCAGGATGATCAAACTCTATAGGAAAGAGTAGACGCTTAGAAGTGGAAAACCCTCATAGGAGGAGCATCGAACTCGCAGTCCAAAAGGCCAAAGAACACCATAGGAAGTGAAACTCCTAAGAATCAACAGGAAGGAGGAGGTAAAGAGGTCGAGACACAAAAAAATGTTGAGCAAAAGCAAAGAGAAGAAGAACTTAAGAAATCCCAAGATGCTCTGGCACAACAACAAGAAGAAGAAAACCAAAGGAGACAAGCAGAAGAACAATAGAAAAAATGATAGAGCGATGAACAAAGAAAGCAGAAGAGGCCCGCAAGAAGAAAGAAGAAGAAGAGTAGCAAAAAAGGGAAGTAGAGAACAATCTGAAACAAGAATAGGACATGGAAGAATCATAAAAGAAGAGGGGGGAGGAAGAAACTCATAAATAATGAGCAGAGACATCCAAGGAGGCAGAGGAAAGCGGATCACAACCCTCACAAATAGGGAAGCAAATAACAACCCTCCCAAATAGGGAAGTGGGCAGATCTGCCACCTATTGACATACCCCCGGCAACCCCCATGACAGGAGGGAAACTCCCATTTTCAAAACTCAGTATCCTAGAGGAACATGAGGATGATGTATTGGATCTAACAAGATTACCTTATGATCAGTAACCTCATTAGATCAGGCAAGAAAGAAGGAAATTCCTCGCCTAGAATCCAGCCGAACCTCTAGGAGTAACCATAGAGAAACACATAGTCTTGGACACCAGTACCAACCCCATAGTGATAGCAATGGTTGGAACCGCTTTTGCAGCTTCCACTGAATAAAATATCAGTAGGATGAGCCAAGAAATCTTATTTCTGCAAAACAGGCCCCGTGTATCATACCAAAAGGTCGCTCAAGCAGAACACGATAAGAAGGCCCTAGAGACCGAAAACCAAAGGCTCCAACTTGCACTCAGTCAGGCCAGCAGACTACAAGCCGCTATCCAAGGGGAGTTGGAAATCTTGGGATATACCATGATACAAGTCTACGAGGAAATGATGACTCTGAGGCAAACAGTCGCTCCCTTGGCAGGATTACAAGAAGAAACAAGTAAAAATTCTTCACAGCTAAAGGAAGCCTCTACAGCACTGGAAAACATCCTAGAATGGTCTGAAAGATACCCACATGCCTCTACCACCCTCCCAAAGAGATACTGGATCTGCACCGAGAACGAAAAAGTGCAAATGTGGTTGAAACTAAAATCTAGAGATAAGCTCACAAAGGATGTGGATAGGGTGATGATCACCTATGAGCATCTCATCAGTGGTATCGACTTGATGGTGGAAATGCACCACATACCTTCCATAGGAAAACTAACCAAAAAAAGGGCACAAGAGGAGGTACTGCAAGATATCCAGCCATTCCTAGACCCAATCAGGCAAGCAACCATCTCGAAGGACATTCTAACCACCAAAGAAAACATCAGTCAGTACGTTTTTGAACTGCTCCAGATCTACACCAAGCTAGCCTTTTTTTATAATCATATCAACATGAAGAGGCGTACACTAGTTCCGGATGCACTTGAAAATTTCCATAGATTGGGAGAGGACATGCCCCAAATCACTTCATAGCCATTTAATACCAAGCCTGGCATACCTACCTCAAAGAGCAAAAATAGGTATAAACCCTAGTCCTCTCCATCACAAAGTTGCTCCCTTGAAAGAAACTGGATTGATAGGTTGCAGAGGCAGGCAAGTCATAGGTCACAAAAGATGTCCTGTGAGAGGTTACGACCCCACTCATGTCTCAGGTTGCAATTGCTCCCAGGTTGCAGACCATCCCAATAGTCGGGAAGATGAAAAGAAAGGGTATCCCAAAAGTCACTTTTGTTCTATATGTACTCCCTCGAGAGAGAATGTAGTGACATTTTTTCGGACTCCAAAAAGGAGAGAAAGATATATAACTGTACAACATTGAATGTATGTTCTCGGGAATGAATAAAAATGAATGTTTTGGACTCCACTATTGGATCTCATGGAAACTTCCGTGTATTGACACTGTGAATATTGTTCTCATACATGTTTGTTACTATTCGTAACTGACTGGTCCATGTTTATGTTCGTACATTGCTTATGTGTTTGATCTCTTTTGATATATGAATGATGTGTGATGGTACAACACAGGAATATGTTAATGACTTAGTTGTTAATATGTCCTAATATTTTCGGAAATATTCTTCAGAAACTGAAGGGTGTTTAATCTTAGTGAACTATTTCTCTTATTCTCAAACGAGCCTCTGTATGAGCATGGCCCTAATGATGTTTTGCTAACAATAATTCTTTTGGTTGCATGCTTTAAATATCGCTTTGCTATTCATGGTGTTTCATTTTTAGGGTAATCAGTCAATCATTTGTCTTGTTTCATTCAAGAAGCCATACATTCTCATGATTTCGAATCACATCTCTATATAATGAAAGCCAAATATCTCATCAGCATAATGGCAACCAGGCCCACATACAGGATGGGATCCCTATCACAAACGGTGTAGAGTATAGTTGGGATTCTATACCGGGGATATCCCCTTACTATTGGCGATGCATTTTTCCCCGTCAACAGAATTTGCACTAGAAGGAGGCCCTAATTGAAGGCTCCCACCACACTAGTAACATCCCTTTGCAAACCCATCAAAACTCCTTCCTTGGCCCGGGCCTAGAACAGGGAGAGATCGGTTTT